>PVJA010005776.1:0-77128 GCA_004027025.1 Myocastor coypus | reverse complement strand
TTTCTTTTTTCTATGCAACATTAATAGGGAGGTGGGTCATGCCCACACACTGCACTCTATAGAATGATTGTGAGGACAATATGCAATATGTCAACTTTCAAAGAAAAAAAGGGGGAAAAGAAAAAAAAAATGTGGATTTAGAAAGGTTAATGTTTAGTTGTTTGATCAATCTTATATACCTATATGTATTAATCTAAACTGATCCGATGATGAAAATATGTAATATAACCATTGTTAAATTTAAACAATAAAAGAATTGGAAAAAAATAAAAAAAAATAAAAAAATAAAAGATGCATTTGTCATTTGCTCTAAGGGTCAGTAAACTGGCCCTCTGCCAAGCCAATGCAGGTGGCAACTTCCGTGATGTGTGCGTGAGAAAGTACCTACTAGGAAGAATCTTGCTGTCACCTAAAGGACTCCAGAAAATAAATAGTACCTGCAATTAAATACAAAATTAAATTTTGCATTAACGTTATCCAAGAAAGTACATGTTTCGTACCTTTAGCGATTACTTCTGCTAATCTTGGTATAAACATCGCACTTAATTTTAACATGGAATCAATGTAGTCAATAAATATCTAAAAAGCACCTGTTGTAACTGGAGAGAGAATACTCATTACACTAATATACTGTATTTGGAATGTGTTCCAAAATGTTACTCTGAATAAGCAAGGATCCTCTTTTAATATTGTGACATTTATCATTAGTTTCTCAAAACAGTCACTTAAGTAAAAATGGATAAAACAGTGCATTGAATACTTTTGCCCTAATATAAAATCTACTTGAAAACTTGCCATTTTGGGGTGTCCATCTACACACAAGTCTACAGAAGCATTTCCATTCAATCAAAAATATTTACCGCCTATCCACCACTGTGCTGGTAGGTAAGAAAATAGAAAAGAGAGAAACAGACATGGTCACTGCTTAATGGAGCACACCGTCTATCAGGAAAGCAGACAATGAAAAGATAATCACAAATAAAATACATAGTCTAAGCAGATCTGTGATAAATTCTATGAAAGAAAAAGTAAATACATGACAAGACATAGCTAAAAGACTTACTTTAAAAGCCAGTAGAGGAAAGTACTGTGGCAGGGGTTTTCAAAGGTGTGACACTTATTGGGCATGAAGGATGACCACAAAATGTGAGTATCCAGGATAGAGAAATCAATGCCTATAAAATCTCTGAATCAAACAAGGGCTTGGCTTCTTCAAGGAACCAAAAAAGGGTAATAAAAGCAATAGAAGCAACAAATTAACTTTAAAAGGGCAAAACAAAACAACAACAAAACAAAACAACAACAACAAAACAACAACAACAAAAAATGGAAAAAAAACTTAAAACTAGAGTGGTAAACTATCACTGCAGATGTGATGTTCTTACATATTCCCCCCAACCAGAAAACTTGAATTTTATAGAGGGCACAGGAAACAAGTTAGTGTGTCAGGCCAAATATAGAGTTAAAGTTAAGATCCAAAAATAAGACCAATCCTCAAATATATATATATATATATATATATATATATATATATATATATATATATATATAATTTAGCCAAAAAGATGACAAAGAAATATGTCTTTCTTAACTTGGACTTAGGAATAAGTAGTTTTTTCATGCCAATAGCCATCAGATTAATAGCCTCCAAAATTAGTGTTTTGAATTATATTATGTAGTAAGCCCATGAAAACTCAAACCAAGAAACAATTTTAAATATCCCCTGGCTGGTTATACTTCAAAATGCCCAAGTATAAATTCTGCATAAAAAGATGCACCCTCACCGTAAACATTTTAAGATTCTTGCATATAAAGGCCATTTAAACATGAATTTGATCCAAAACATGAAAACCACAAGAGCTAGCAGAAACAACCAGGAGCAAAATTAAATCCCCAAAGAATTCAGACATTATAAATGCAAGACACAATATAAAATAAGTATTTTATAAAGTACTCTAAGTACTATACAAAATAAGCATTTTTAAATTATTCTAAGGAAAAGCTGAATCCATGAACTAGGCCCAAAATGTTACCCAAAAAAGAAAATGCTGGCCAATTTTAAAGGAATTAAAAGAACCACTCAAATAAAAAATACAATCACTAAAATTAAAAATTCAGCAGGTAAAATAACAGAAGATTATACATAGCTGAGGAAATAATAGCCAGAATGAAACTCAGCAACATAATGAAATGTAAAATATAAGAGGCCAAGATGCAGAAAACGCAGGACACAAAATTGTAACAGATGTCTGATTTATAATCCAGAAGGGACAGACACAGGAAACTAAAGGAAGCCAAGTAGATAAAAACACACTCACCTGTAAGGCCAGCATAAAGACTCAAACACTGAAAGAAAAGGAAAGATCTTAAACAAAAGGTGGAGGAGACAAAGCTTACCTAAGATGGAATAATAACTATTGAGAAAACTGACTTTGTTTTCCACAGAATTGGTCTATAGCCAAACAGAACACCTCAACTGATGAGAAAGAAAATGTAGATTACAAGTTGTTTAGTCAGTCAAAGTGTCATCTAATAATCAGGGAAAAGTAAACACATGCAGGCAAATATACGCTGTGATTATTAGAGTCAAATCCTCACTACAGGAATTGCTAAAAATAGTTTGGTAAAACATAAATACTTCGGAAGTCCTTTGGTTAAAAAGTGAACTATTTCTAGGAAAAAAGATCTAGAGTGAGAAGAAGGAATCAGGGCCAGCCTGATAGCTCAGCAGACTAATGCATCTGCTTAGGCAGAATGCAGTGGCCAGGTGTGATCCCCAGGCTTGCCATGCTGGCCCCTCCTGCGGGGCGCACTGAGACTGCCATTGAGACTGGGCTTTGGGGTGAGCCTGTAATCTCAGCACTTTGGGAGGCTAAAAACAGGAGAATCAGTACAACTCCAATCTACATAGTGAAACCCTGTAGACCCTGTAGACACCATCCTAAATACAGAAAAAAAAAAAAAAAAAAAAAAAAAAAAAAAAAAAAAAAAAAAAAAAAAAAAAAAAAAAAAAAAAAAAAAAAAAAAAAAAAAAAAAAAAAAAAAAAAAAAGGATCATAAATATATCAGCAAGTATAGACTAACATTGAATACTATATATGAGAAAATAAGACAATGAGTATCATCCACAGAAATTTCTAGGTAAAACAAAAGGATTGGAATTTGGATGGTGCATAGCTAGGGAGAGGAGAAGTTAATTTTGGATTTCATTCAAAGTAAACATGAAATGATTAGAAAAAGTTAAGATTCCAAGTGAGAAGAAAAAGAAGAAATTTTAAGCAAAATTTAGTTTAAAAAGAAAGAAAAACTGAACAAAAGTAGAAAAAACAAGTACCACATCAGACAACGAAAGTAAATCCCAACATAAAAGGAATAACAAAGTATAAATAAACCTAGATATCAAATTTTTAAAAAATTAAATATTACTTTCAATTCAATTCAGCTATAAATTATGTACAAGTAACATACTGAAAACATTTAAGTCTCCTCTTACGCTATACAGATGAGAATTTTTCCTATAGAAAAAGAGCAAAAGTTTAAGTATCTGTTATGGTTCCTATACTATTGGTAAACTACCTCCTGTGCAAAATACATCCCAGAGTTAGACTTTTCATTGTTTCTGTATTACGAGGCAGGGGGAACAAGTGTGCAGTTAATGAGGTTAAGGGATATATGCAAAGTCACAGTTAATACTAGTTGCAGAAAAAGGATCTTCTAACCCAGTTCTATTGGCAAAGCTACAGTGGTAGCTTTTGGGAACATTAGCACACTGCCTTACTAAAGTGTTTCATCCTTTCAGGTAGGAAAGCTAATATTGAAAAAAAACGCTTCAAAATCGAGTAACAAAAAAAAATGGAACTAGTCTTTTACTGGTTATATCATTACCTGACTCCCAGTGTATTGATTTTGATATTGATGTGGCTGTAGTTGTTATTGTTGAATTAATGTGTTCATTCTCTGCATAGTTTGCCTCATCTTTATATTTTAAAAACTCAGACTTTATCCTTTTTCATGCATTTTTTTTTCCTCAAGAAGGTGTTTGCAATAAATTCATTGTGCTTGTAAGGTCCACTCAGGCAGGCACAGCCCACCCTCTGGTCACTGAAGGGATACAAACATTGTCCAAGAAAACAGAAGAAAGCAGCCGCCATGTTGCTTCACTGACAAGGCCATATCCAAGATGAAGACGTTCTTTCCATCTCCCTCTTCCCAGAGAGGCATCTTCTTTCGAAAGCACTAGCAGACAGGCTGTTCTATCCTAAAAGTCATGAGAAGCAAGGGCTTACTCTGAGGGAGGAGGTGGCTTTTCTAGCAAATTTTGCTACCAATATACCGCTTTAGCCTAGGAGAAAGATGGAGAATTAGAAGAGGAATATAACAGTGAGGAATTGCGTACATTTCCAAGTGCATTTTCATGAGTGCCCAGTGGAAAGAAACTGCCATCACAGAGACAGCAGCACCACTTTCTGACCAATGATATTCGAGAGGGTGGACATAGGGATCTCAGGTCCCCTGATCAACACTGGCTGGACCAGAAATGAAACCAGGCAGATAAATGCAATGGCCTGGGATTACAGAGAACAGGAGACCATTAGCATGGAGAGGCAGGCCTCTGGTTCAGCCTTCTGAATTGCTGGTATTGGTGGGAGAGTACGTGGAAACTTGTGGCCTTCTCATTTATGCACGTACGGATGTGGGGTTTTTTCAAGTTTGGGTGGGAGCCTGGGTTGGGCAACTGGTTAGCTGGGCCAAGGTGGTGTTCCAATTTCTAAACCAGAGATTTTACTATAGGACAGGACTGTTCACCCATTTTCTTAGGCTACTCGGTCCTTTGCTGCTCCTGGGTCTGGCCCTCTTTGGGGGCTGTCTCCAGTTGGGCTGGCAGTGATCTGGTGGGCCTGTGTGATTGGTGAGGCTGAAAGGACAAGGTTACCTGGCTCCATTCTTGGCTGGATTATCGTACCTTGTAGGGTTGCTTGAGGCTGGTGAGAGAGAGTAGGCCCTGGGAGTAGCTGGTGAGAACAAATCAGCAAGGTTGGTGGGGGTTTCACTTGTTCAAGAAGAGGACTAAAAGCCAAGGGAATGCACCTGTAGCTAGTGGGCAGCATTGCCAGCCTGAAAATAAAGTGGCTCAACTCTTGGCGATGACGGGGGTTCCTTAGGATGAATTAAACCCTTGCCATGCTGTTGAAGCTACAGCATCAGACACTGAACTAAAGAGGGCCTGTAGGAAGCTGGCAGTGATGGTGAGCATCAGTGTCCTGTTTCTCTTTGTTCCCTTGTTTTATTGTCTGCTCCAATTTTAGGGAGAGTGGAATAAAGGGAAGGCAGAACAGGAAACTCAGCTAGAAGCTGAAGGGTAACATCTGTGGGAAAGAGTCATAAATACTTTTTCTCTCTACTGCAGGATCTGACTTTCTTTTTGTCTCAATCACTGATAATTTTATTATGATAGATATTTTTAAAGAATAAAAATGGTAAAAGCAACAGAAAAGATACCTAAGAAGTGATACTGAGTTTCACTAAACAAAATGATAGGAATTTAACAATATTTGTTGTGTTACACAATATTATCTTCAAATTAGTTGTTTAGATTGCCTGATACAAGCATGAAAAATTGGAAAAGAAAGAAAGAAAGAAAGAAAGAAAGAAAGAAAGAAAGAAAGAAAGAAAGAAAAAAAAAAAAAGTTTAAGCATTCACTGCTCCCTTCAACAGACCAGCAAAAGTCAGGAGTATGATTATCCAAGCTATCCTGCATATATACATAAATATATCTTTTCTCTTTTTTATCCTTTTCTTTATAGATACCATAAAAAGGAAAGAACAAATTCTTTCCCTTTCATGATATCTACCTTTCAGATTTTATTTGCTGGATCTGACTTTATTTCCCTCCATCTTGAAGCTTTTGTCATGAGGTTTAATTTTTTTTTTTTTTTTAATTTTTGGACCTCTTACAGCAGGCAGTGTTGAACTTCCTTATTCTGGAATAGTCAGACAAAGGATCTTCAAGTTTGTGTTGTGAAAGAGGCCTATTCAGAGGGCATCCCAGTTGCTCTTTCTTGAACAAAGACGGGATTTTAAGCTTGGGAAAACTCAGCTGTCTCTCACAGAGAGGCCGCTGTGGACCTAGTGTGGGAGGGCTCAGGGAGTGCACGTGAATGATTATACCAGGATCAGGTAGAGGAAAATGGCCCAGATGAGGCCAGCAGCCCAGGGTGGAAGAGAAAAGAAAAAGGAACATAAATCATAAGAAGATTTATTTATGCTTGGGTATGTCAGTGTCATACATGAAAATATCGTTGTGTTGTGTGTGATGGCCATGCAGAGGCTGAGGCAGAAGGACTGCTATAAGTTTGAGGTCAATTCTGGATTACACAGTGATATTGTTATCTCAAGGAGAGAAGGAGAAACATATGGTTGCTTTAGTTGATAAAGGCTTGTATAGGCAGAAATCATGAGTAACATAAGCTTGAAGGAAATACCCACATTTTAATGCAGAGATTCAAATTAATGTTAGAAGCAGTCGGTTGCTATTGTTAGATACATAATTGTTATTGCTATTTCAATACAAATAAACCTATACTATGAAAAGATAAAAAAAAAAAAGTCATGATAAGACGGTTGTAAAAAGGAGAAGGAACAAAAGAGGCAAAGCTTGATGAAAGGAGTACCCAAATATATAGTATGAAAAGTCGCAATTGCCTGGGATTTCAGTTTCAGTAGCTGATTCTTTGCACATAGAGAAAGCTTCATTTTTATACAAGTTATCAAATTAATGGACCATATATTCTAATTCTTTTATATATATATATATATAGCATTTTGGTATAGATATAGATATAGATATAGATATAGATATAGATTCTATATTTATAAAGTTTTATTATCCGTTAGGCTCCTTTAACCATGTGTGCATGTGTGTGTGCGTGCACGCATGTGTGTAGAAAGAGTTGTTTGGCACAATGTTTACTTGATTGGATGATGATGATTTTTAAATAATAGACTTTCAGATGATGTTCTTTTGCATATTTTCTATACTATTTTAAATTTTTATGGAAAAAAAAACCAGCTTAATAAAGTCTTTCTAAAGTAATTTGCAGGCCGAGGATATAGCTCAGTGGCATGAGCGCCTGCCTGGCAAGCTCAAGGTCCTGAGTTGCATCCCTATTACCACACACACACACACACGCAGTAATTTACACTTATTACACTTAAAACTATTTAAAATATAAGTGAGAAGAAAAAGTAGCATTCCTAGTTATATCACTATTAGCATTTTGTTATATTTCCATAAGGAACAATTTGAATATTGAATTTGAGCCTCTAGTTTTTACAAGAAAAATTTTCCTGTGCCGTAATTTATTCTGAAGTATGGTCAAAGGATTCTATTCCTATAACCATATGACAAACAATGATGGGCATCTGGACTGCTATTGGGATGGCAGAGGGTATAAAACGACAGGAGAAAGTATGGGAAAGTTTTAGAAATTAAAAATGTTATTCTGTACTTACGTGCTAAGAATACACTAAAGAAACTTTCAAGACTCACAGAATGAAGGTGGACTTGATGTGTATTTTGAAATAGAGTCCAAGTTATAAGTTTTATTTCCACAAATGTAAAATTTCATAATTTTATCACAAGTCATGCACAAAGAATGCAAAGTACAATAATGTCTGTACTAAAGGTACACAAAAATTTCTTACAAAGTCAGAATTTAAAATTGTGAATTCATGTGCTAGCATATGCACATAAAAAGATCAAAAGTAAGTTTATGGGTATTAAAGTTTCTAATAATTGTACACAACTTATAAATATGTATGCTTCATTCTACATATCAAATAGAAAAATTGGATCTAATGTAATACGAGAAAAAAAGTCTCAGCTCTTACCCAGAGATTTCCATGTCATACTTTTGTCTTTATTGCCTAGCAATGAAGTCTATTAGAAACCCAAAACTGAAGTAAACTCAACTCCTCATACTGCTTTAATAATTGTGTTTAAAGGACCCTTGTTGCATACTTGAAATATATTCTATTTTCAAAGCTAACTGATTGATTTATGAAGAAACACACATGTGTTTTTTGCTTCAAAAGAGCACATTTGGATATTATTAAACTGCAAAGGTAAAATACTGCACAGGTCTGAAGAATTAATTTTAAAACATTTCTTTAAGACAAACAGTGTATCAACTATATCTTAAATGTCATCACTTTGGATGACCAACTAACTAGATTTATAGGCAAATGCATAGCTAAGAAGGAATTATTTTGGTCTATCTGTCAGAAACTATTATGCCCAAAGACATGAGCATCATCTGCATCTACCTTGCCTTCAGGAGATCTGCCCTGCATGAGCAGACGAACCCCCAGCAACAACAAGGCAGAGAACATACTCTATATCATGCATAATTCTTTAAAGAACTTTTTCATCTTAATATTGGCTCAGAAATGATCTGTTAGTGGAGGAAAAAAATCCTAGCCATCACAGGTAAGAAAAAAGAATTGTCAACGTTCCTTCCTTTAGACTGTAATTCAGAGTTGTTCTACAGGTCACATACTGGCCTTATCATAAATCTGCTTTCTTAACTTTTCCTTACACATTCCAACCTATCTTCACATGATCTGAGTTTCTTTAATGATGAAATAAGAGCAAAATACAATCACTGGTTGCTATTTTATACTTTATTAGCCAAGTCTATGGTGCTTAAAAGGTAAATTATGTAAGCATGCATGTTTTGAGTCTAAGAAAAATTTGAAAGCATAGGCCCAGCAGAAAAAGCCATGCGCCCGTGAAGATAGGCTCTTTGTTGACTGGCATGTCTCTGCAGAGTAGACACAGAAACCAAAAGAGTAGCTAGTTCTCAGCTCTAGTGTCTTGAAGAACTGTGGGTTTGTCAACCCAGGCTTCACGATTTTGTTCCCTTGATTATAAAGCTGAAAGAGGGGAAGATAATCCATCCTCCGGAATAAAAGAATGAAAAGACAGCTGTGCAGCTAACTCACTAGTGACATCTTTCCATGGGAAGGTCACTGCAGTTTTTCTTGAGGTTTTATTCATTCCACAAATATTTAATGAAGTCTACTCTGTACCAAGCACTACTCTATATGTCAGAATAGGATAACAATTGACACAGAAACTCTTTCTCTCTATGGAGCTTCCAGTTCACCTATTGGAAGGATTCTACCATCACAAGAACCAAGGAAGGAACTTCTTCGTTTGTAGCATCAAAAATGTGGTAGTTAGTTACACACAAAGACATATTACCCTGCCATACAGAAAGATAAAACTGACACATATGTAGGAAAAATAGATGTTACCTTTAGACCACAGTATTGAGTGAAATCAAATACATAAGCTCAAGTATCATACAATGTCTTATATGAGAAATGCAAATCATAAATAGAAAGCAAAATAAGAGACAAAGTAGGCAGATCAGTCTTTCTCAAATGGGAAGGGATCCAGAGATGGGAGAGGGGAAGAAGGGGTAAAGGAGATGAAAAAGGGCTTAAGATGTGGTGTGTACATGGCAGCAGCACACAAGGAATGAAAGTATTGTGTACTCAGTATATTAATTTTTTTTTCTTTTTTGTATTTTAAGGAAGAGTCTGAGAGACAGGGTATTCAGGGTATCACTACTAGATAGTACTTGTAGTGATCCATCCGTTTACAGCTTCCCAAGAGCTAGAATTACAGGTGCCTGTCACCACACCATCTCAATTGCCTTCTCAGGGCACCCCAGGGGGTGGGGCCAGCATGATAGGCCCAGGGATTGGAGCCCTAGCCTCTGCGCCTGCTTGCAGGCATTTTAATCCACTGAGTCATTTGGCTGACCCTTCTATATATTAATTTTTAAAAGACATGTTTTTTCATTGTTTACAACAAACAGATCCAGGAGAAAAAATTAGAGCTCTTACTTATAACTAACAACGATGCTATAGCAGCTGAAATGTGACATCCAGTCTTTAAATATGAACTCCTTTACTGTCTATTAAACAAAGAGCTAGCTGTGATTTTCTCCAAAAAGCAAAGAGAAAGTAATAGGCTGAATCATTTAAGTCCTTGGAGCTAGGTATAAGAAATCTGATATTTACCTTTATGCTAAGCTACTCTATTTTTTTTAGAAGAGTTATGTGTGCTCATTACCTTGGAGGGAAAAAAAATTGTATCACACATGTTAATAAGGTATTTGTGTTACTAATGGAAAGCCACAGTAATGTGAAGAGCAGTTTTCAGAAAGGCTTTAAATCCTCTCTCACCTTATAGCACATGGGAGGCCCAGAGATCTTTAAAAAGATCTAGGAGAAGGGTGGATAATATCTCTTAGCACCATGACTCTCTTAGGACCTCAAGATAAAAAGCACCCCATCTTTCAGCAGTTCCTATTCATTTGTAAGAAAACAATGCTCTCTTTCTCCTGTAAAGAACAAGCCTTGTTTCGGTGCTGACTGAATTCATCCTGACATGAAGTGAGAGATGGAAGCAACAGACAAATTTGAAAGGAGTATTTGTTGTAACCTTGATTTGAATGTAAGCTTTACACTCCTGTTTAATGAACTAAAAGTATGCTGAGCAACCACAGCATAGCAAAGAGGGACTAGTTTTAAGTCTTTTCCTAATTACAAGGCCCACTAAAAATAATATTGAGGAAACTTTATCATGAAATGAGATCCCACACAACCTAACAATAAGGAACATGAAAGAACATTAACATTTACTCCAGGTCTATTGCTTTCATTATTGTCTCTTTTTCAGCCTATCTAGCTGTTTATAGTAGTGATGCCCCATCTTTTTGACCTATAGTGCTAGCTTCATGGAAGACAGTTTTTCCATATATTAGAAGAAGGGAGCTGTGGTTTCTGTTTTTATTGGTACATTAAAACCTTGGTTTGCAAGCAGAACTCACTCCAGAAACATGCTTGTAATCCGACGCAGTTGTACATCAAAGGGAATTTCCCCATTAGAGATAATAGAAACTCAGATGCTTTATTCCACAACCCAAAAATATTCAGGTAAGAATAATTGCAATACTGTAACCTAATGTAAAATAATTTAAAAAATTAAATATGAAGAAAAACAAACGAATTAACCTTCACTTAACCTTGAAAACTTTCCTGGCTGATGTGAGAGAAAGAGGAATGACGTTGTACAGGACGACTTTCACTCTCCCTAGCAGAATCACCGATATCTATGGCTCGATGAGATCTTTTTCTTTTTCATGCAACTTTAACAGAGTGCCTATTTAATGACACTTTGTTTTCCTTCCTTTTGAGGATTTTGCAGAAATGTGGCATAGTACTGTCATCAAACAGATTCATCCCTCTCCCTGCTATACCCTTATTTGGGTGGTACTTTTTTCATAAAATTTTACACCATTTCCAGAATTTTATACGTCTTCCTAATCTCCTTGGCAGTGAGGGTGTGCTCTACCTTCTCCTCCTCCTCTGCAGATGAGAGCTTTGTTCTCCTCTTTCTGGAAACTATCAACCACAGCCCTGCAGTGAGAAAGACAGAAGAACCATTGACTCAATTGCAATGAAATGTTTGCTCATCTTGCAGAACACTTGCAAAACAAGCTACTGGTAATCCAAGGATTTATGGCGTTTGTTTGCAATACATAGTAATGACATTCATGAGTGCTGTTGCCTCAGCTCCACCTCACACCATCAGGCATTTAATTCTCATAAAGAGGGTGTGATCTAAATCCCTCCCAATAGAGTTTACACTCCTATGAGACTGTAATGCCTCTGCTGATTTGACAGGAGGTGGTGCTCAGGCAATGAGTGACGGGAAGGACCAACAAATACAGACAAAGCTATGCTGGCTTGCCTCTTGCTCACCTCTTTACCTAAGCCAGGTTGCCAACAGGCCAGAAACCACTACTGGTCTGTCGCACAGCGCTGGGGACATTTGACCTATATTATGTGGTTTTTTATCCTCTCTAAAAGCACTTTTCCTTGATGAAACTTGGAGCCTAGATATTTCTATTAGGTAATTATTCTCTATATGCAATATTTATGTCACTATAGCATTCATTTTTGTAATCTATAGAACAGCAGTTGAAAAAATTTTAATGATATATTTGAAATAGCAAAGAAACAATTCTTCAACACACAAGCACAAAAATTGAAATCACTTTGCAAACTCAAGCAGCATTCCTAAACAAAGCTGCTGGGGAAGCAGTGCAGCTATTCAGTAATTTGATCACAACTCACAATTCACACACCCAGAAAGCAGCCTGATGGCAATTTTCAGGGTCCTGTGTGCCTATGATTCAAACCCTGCTTACCCAGAGTCTAAGAGTTCTTTGACAGGCACAACACACACAATTCTGGAGAACATTTTGCTTTCTTGACCCCGATTCGGAGCAGCAAATGAGCTGTGAGGAAGTGAAGCATTTGCTTAGATGCCCTCAGAGGAGGACTAGGAGAGCACAGCTTCCCCAGGTTAAAGGTTTCAGGAAGAGATTTCTTAACTCTTGCTGTGGGCAAGAAAATCTTCCCCAAAAGTTCCGAATGAGAGTTCTCCCAGATTCTTTATGTGTTCAACCTGAAGTTCCACACTCACTGTCATCACACCTGCATTCTCAACCGCTCTGACCTGTAAGCATCTACTATTCATCCTGTGTACTCGGGCCCCTCAATAAATGGGGTCGCAAGTAGTGAGGGTCCCAATTAACCATAGGGACGAAATAAGACATAGAATGAAACTGTCTGTGGCTTAAGAACATACTCAATGCTTTTTCATTCCTTCATAGGAGGGGAATGATATCTTTTCTCCACCTAGTGCTAGGTTGGTGGCCCAGGAACTCATACCAGATTAGCAAAAGAAAAGCATACAAATTTATCTAATGCAAGTTTCATGTAGCACAGCACAATTCATATGGAAATAACCAAAGCAAAAACATAAGTTGTATAATTTTAAACTAAGATTTGATGAAGAGTAGGGTCGTGAAGAGGCATAAGGCTGGTCAAAGGGTTACAGCCTAGTGGTAATAACAGTAAAAGGAGCATGGCAAGGCCTTTGGTCCAGTTCCTTCTCTCTACCCGAGCACCTTCAAAGATATAAAGACATTTCTTTCCTCCAGATATAAGGATGTTACCTCTCCTATGAGGGCTTATCACCTGCTTCAGCTGAGGAGAATCAAAGATCACAGTGACCTTTCTGACCCTACTATTTTCCCTAATTCCAAAATGCCAGAATTTGGAGTAGCATTTCCTGTTGCCTTTGTCACTTTGCACTCTATATATGGTAAATAAAAATATTATTAGTTAGTCAATAGTATATCAAGTTACAAGAATAAGAGTTTTTACCACAGTCATCAGCCTGAGTACTGGCTTTATAAGAAACTAGCTAGCTAAACACACTCATGTATGTTTATCTCTTTGAGTTCTGTGTGCCTTTTCTTTCTCTCATTGCTAAGACACAATACAAGACATCTAAAGTTAAAGAGGGAAATGTCAATTTAGTTCACCGTTTGCAGAGGTTTCCATCCATAATCAGCTGGCTCAAAGGCAGCATGGCATGGCAGAGAGACAACAGCTCATAGCAGCCAGAAGACACCAAAAGCAGTGGAGCAAAAGGAGCAAAAAGGAAGGCACACAAGCCTCTTTCTATCCCTTATATTGTATGCTGACCACGCACCCCAGGGCAGGTTCAGCACTCACACTGCCAATCCTGGCACTAGACAATGAAGCAACCGTAAACTCTAGATTCAGCCACCTCTAAAAGGCCAGCACCCCCCTCCCCATAATCATAATTACATGAGGCTTTGGGAGAACATCCAGGAACAAATCACAAGAAGCTCTAAACAGTTCTTGCTTTTTTTTTTTGTTTTTTTTTTCAGAACAAATAAGTGTCCATGCGAGGAAAGCAAATTAATTGCTTTACAATTAACATCTCCTTTTTGACCCAGTAGATCATCATTCAGGTTCAGCTATCAATTATACTTAGCTTCATAGATTTTGACCATTTTTACCTCCTCAAAAACCCTAAAGGTATCCAAATTAATGTGTCATGGAGTTCAAAGATCTTTTTCAGAAAAAAAAAAAAGTTCAGAATAGAACTAAAAGTAAAGAATAGTTGAGAAAACACTGTGGCCTCCCGAGCCCTCTCTTTCTCCTCCATTCCTCACCCCTTTTTTTCTCCCCACAACATACATGGGCACAAACACAATCAAGTGGTCAACAATGACCTGGAATGATGTGTCATTATGGCTTTACGTGTTATCGTACTTTATGGCTAGATTATTTCCCGGATTTGTAACAAAAGATTCATCTTTTCAAGAAATTAAAACATAAAGAATACAGAGCTGGCTCTCTGAGCAATTATATCACAGTGTCTATTACTTGGCAGCTTTCATTTAAAGTACCATATATGAAAATATGTATCGTGCAATTTAGGAATTCACCGAAAGTGCATCCTCATGCATTATTCTCGACTTGCCTGTATTACTCTGAAGTTTTAAACTAAATCTCCTTACAAGGAACTGCAAGATCAAAATATTATTCTCCTTACAACCAAATGTTACCTAAAATTTTGTATGTTTTTTTCTTGCTGTTATATCCACATATGCTAATTTTTGAAACAATTTACTCTAAGAAGCAAAAGATGCCATGATATAAAACTGAGAGCAGACAAATATTTCAGGGCAAGATTTTTAATTGAAATTCTTGTAGAAGTAATTATAGGTTTACAGGCATAAGAAACTCTTTGTACACTTTTCTGAGTTTGTTCCAATGTCACAATTTTGCAAAGCTGCCACACAATGATAAGGAGATTATTATACTATCCAGTAACTGTATACAGATCAATGAATCCACACAGAATGCATTTCAAGACCCCCTCCAGGGGATGCTGAAACCAGGCACGTTACTGAACCCTGTATCTACTTTCCTTTTTCTCATATATACGGATCTGTGATAAAGTTTTTAATTTATAAAATAGACATAGTGAGAGATTAGCAGTTACAGCTATTGATAAAATAGAATTATAGACAATAATTATGTACTGCTATAATAAAATTTGTGTGACTGTGGCCTCTCCTGAATGACTGAAACTAAATACTATTATCTTCAATTTTTTTACCTTGCGTTACTGAAAAAACTGAAAGCAAATTTGTGCATTACTGCGGAGTACTGTACTCATTTGTGTATATGCGAAAATGTGTTTTGAACTCCATACAATCTTATAACCAAAACAGATTCATGTAGCTACCAATAGGAAGGCTTCATTAACACAAGAGTCCCTTTTAATTTACTTTGCTTGAATGGTGGCTGCACTGTAATAAATAGAAAATATCAAATTATTGCCTGATTGTCACATATTCAACTGTCATCAAAATGCAATTTTAGAGGGTGTGTCCATTTTTCATAATCTGTCATCTCAAAAATGTCCAGATGGCAGCTACAGTTTTTTTAAATCAAATTCTTATTTTCAGCAGACCATACTTGCTACACATCCTTGTCAATACAGAATGACCCAGAATGCTTCTAAGATGGCAAAGAAGATGTTAAAGTCAGACGCTGGCAAATGTTAGACTTCCAAAAACAGTGAATATCTACAAAGCACATATTTCTTTGCTTTTGGTCTTCCTGTTGCATTTCCCACTGTCTTTTTCCATAATCTATGTTATTCTTATATTTATATTCCATTTCTTTTTGTTTTTTTATGACAGGGTCTCCTCATGTATTTGAAGCTGGTCTTACCCTTCCTTTGCCCAGGCTGGTCTCAAACTCACAAGGATCCTCTGGCCTCACCCTCCTGAGAGCTGAGATTACATACATGTGTCACCACACCCAGACTGTACTTCCATATTTTCTACAGTGAAAACAAGTAAAAGAAATCAAAGTTTTCTATTGCCATTCTGCATTCCTGATATTAGGGGACTTTGAAGTCAAGATCACCAGGTGATACATGATTTAGGTCATCCAAAAGAGCAGAAGAAAAGCAGGACTGTGGAATAGGAATGCTAGAAATAGCTGTGTGAGTAACTCCAACTTCATGAAGCACAAGAAATTCTGACATGGTAGCAATTCTTAAAATAGAAAATGTGGGAAAATAATGAGCCACCATCTAAGATGCTCAAGCTGAGCACGTCACAGGGCACTCCACCGTTATAGGAAAGGCAGAGACAGAGGGCAAGCTTCATCGTCTCTGCATCTCAGTCTCAGGCTTTCCTACTTTTTGAGGGCCAGGAGAGAGGCAGGACAGCTGCACCACACAGGTTATCTCAGGTGCACTTGCTGGGAGGTGAAGCCATAGTTGAGGACTACACACAGGACTCTGTTCCTAGGAATTTGAATGCTGGTTATTTAGTCATCGGAATATCTCATTATTCCATGGGTAGCTTGCTCAGCCCACCTTACCTGTGTAACATGGACACAAAATCTTTCCCCACCAGTGTGTCTCGGAGGAGGTCACCCATGCCCTAACACACTTTAATCCTTTTCAATATCCTTTTCCAATTTATGCTTCCTACTCCTTGAAAGCATAGCAAATCAAAGGAATTTTCTTTCTCAGAAAAAATTATGAAAAAAAATAATCACCTTACAACCCATGTCAGGTGAAACTCATTAAGCTTTTTTCGTACAGGTAATGGGAACTCATAAAAGAAAGTGTCCTAAATTCAGACCTTAACAAAGATGAAAGTTCATCTAGTTCCACTCACAAAATTGGGCAACATTTCTTTTGCTGACCATAAGCATAGTGAAAGGGGTGCAACCGACTGAATGAAAGATAACAGAAAGAAAGGTTAAGTAATGGCACATTAAATTTGTTTGGGGATGGGGGATTTTCTAATGCTACAGTACAGGGAATATTGTTTTAACTTATTTTCCCCATCTTTGCTAATGGCTCTAGGATGGAGAAGTAAATAGCGTCTTAATAACCTCTGCTGGCAAGGCACAACATCCATCTGTACGATGTTAACATTCAAAGCTACAGAATGAAACCAAGCAATACAGTCAAGATTAGAAATTGAGGAGGACAGTAAAAATAAGATCCAGCCTAGTAAGCTAATATCACTGCAGGGAACGTTATAAAACACCTTTGTGTAATGGAAGGAAGATCCTTGTAAAGGAATAATGGTAGAAAAGACATAGAACTGTTATGAGAAACTAAAACAGGATTTACTATGAGTGATGACAGCTAAAAAAGAAGCGACTGAAACGTGGGTGGTAGAAACACAAACACAGATTCCCACTTAAAGGTAAGGGAGTTCTGAAAGGACAGAGAGCATCACCTCATAAGATGATTAGTTCTCAGAACACATAGTGAAAAATACAAAAAAAAAATAATAATAGAGTACATTTCAGAAATAACAGAAAAAAGTTTTAGAGCATGAAGTACACTAATCATGAGCACATTAGAAAGATCAGATCTACTGTATATAGTTTGCCTAAATAATGATGTCAGAAAGACCAAGTAGCTATAGTTATTTAGAGATGGTTGATATTTACAAAAGCATTAAAATTATCTAGCATATTACAGAAAATATATAAAAAGAAAGAGATAAGAGGAAATTGATGGAAAATTAGAGTGGCTACATTTGGATTTAGTAAAAGTCTTTCGAAAAACATTAAACCAATTCCATCATGTGCTAACATGAAAATCTTGCATTATAGGTGATTTGGTGGTAAGTTATGGTATAAAATAAAATGTTTGATACTTTTTTTGTTAAATCACTAAGAATATATGTATCTCACTCACTCTTTTTGTCCTAAGCACCTGTGTTATTCAGTATCTGGTTAAAAATATGTGGAGACTATTTTAAAATCCATTAACAATTTTTTAACTTTTGCTTGTTTGTTTATTTATTTATTTTTATGGCTGGCTCAGCCTGCCCTCAGGGCAGGGCTGGTGCAGCATGTGGTGCCAGGGATCCAACCTCAGTCCTGCTTTCTTAAGCAGGCGCTTTAGACCACTGAGCCATCCTGCCGGGCCCCCCATCAACATTTTTAAAACAGATTATTCAACACATCTTCCTTAATATCTATTGGCTGAGTCTTACTAGTCTGCTATATCCAGGTCAAAATTGAAGTTATTACATCCAACTTCCAACAAGCCAGAAAGTAGCTCAGTCATGTGTCGAATTAACTGCACAGAAAGAGGAAAACTCAGATAAGAAAAGCAAAAGATATAGGTGCTTTTCTGGAATTCTTTGTTTAACCATATTTTACTCTAATCTTTTGATAAAAACTACTATACATGAAATATCCCTAATCTTTAATTTCTGTGCCTCCTACAGAGATAACTAAAATAAATTCTAATGAAACCATTTTAATTTTTACATTAAAATTTTATTTTTGTACTCACACGACCCTTCCTTGCCTTCAAGCAATCTGAGGTCTTCTTGGTGAACAGGTACATAAGATAAGCCAAAACACAGCCCTCTATCATCAGATAAAGAAACAGCAAAGTCAGAGAGTCATCACAGGTCATAAAACTAAGAAATTGGGAGGTGCCAAGCAAGTTTGTGGAATCCTTACTATATGTTTTTGTGATGTTTCTTTTTTCACAAATAAATACTCAGCACCTAGTCCACTGAAACAGCCTTTAAAATAACTCACTGTGCCTCATAAATATGTGCACTCACTCATGCATGCAACAGTATCCCTTATGCTGACTGTGTGCCAAGTACTATATTAAGAGCTAGAGTTGTAGCAGTGAGCACAATAAGGACTCCACTGTCCTGGAGCTTATTTAGAGAACAGCAGAAACAGGCAGAAAAGAAATGTGAAAGTTTCTATGTAAGATATGTCAGATGATAATAATGCCATGAAATTAAAATAAGGGACTAGAGAATGGCCAGGGTGCTATTTTAAATGAAGTGGAAAGAAAACAACTCGTCTCATGATGGAAGAATAAACAGAGGTCTGGAAGTGGACTGAAAGTGGACACACTGTTGGCTGACAGAAGAGCCTGCCGAGGAAAGGGCGCGACAAGAGCAGGGCTCTGAAGCACAGGCACATTTGCCTGAAATCTTTGAGAACTGCCCTGCAAAGCTGGATAATTATTGGATTTCAGATCGGGGAAATATCAGGGAATGAAATGATTAAGACCTTGTTAGCCATGGCAGGATATTGTTTTTTGCCTTGATCTTGGAAAACTAATGAGAAATTTTATGCTTATGAAAGACATTACCTGTCTTATGTTTTGAAAATCATACCGTGGCTGGTCAGTGAAAACAAAGGGTGGATAAGCTCAGAAGCTCTTTCAGTAATACCAAAAAACAGTGATATAAATGAAATGTAGTGAACCCAGAGATGTGGTGAGAAGAGAGAGGATCCCAAATAGAGTCCAACGATGTTTGCTGGCATGGGACAGAAAAAATAAAGAAGCTCCAAGGTGAGTTTTCTGCCTGGCAACTAGCAGGTACACTGGACTGGCTTGCCATTCATCAATCAAGATGCTTGAATGCCGTACGAGCAGATGATGGTCCCAGGGGAGGAAGAGGAAGGTTAAAAATTCCATTATGACTCCAATTGCAAAGGTAGTAGAATGCTCAGTTTGAGGCCAGCCTGGGAACCACAGAGGCTCTGTCTCAAAAGAAAACAAGAAAAGAACTAGAAGTCCATTATGGATGTGTGACATTTAATCTGGCTATTAATCTTTCCAGTGGTCATAATTAGCAGAGAATTAACCAAGACTCTAAAGGTCAGAGAGGAAGAACTGGAGCTGATCATAGACATTTGCAAACATCACCATATGCATGATATTCATGCTGTCAAGCTTGGTGAGATCATGTAGGGAATAGCATAGGTAGAAAGAGGGCAAAAGAGCAAGATCCAGATCCCCCCATGCTAAAAGTTAAATGTTCTATATTTCAAATCTACAGAAATGATGCTTCACTGTGCTTCAAATGCCAAAATTCTGTTCCCTGTAAAGTAAATCAAAATTCCGGTTTTATCAAGTCATGAAGTGGCATTCAAACTTCAGAATATTTACAGAGATCGCAAATATCCTAAGAAAGAGTAACACCTACACTTGGACTGGTAGCCAAAACTCTATCTTCCTCAATGCTGCCATTTGAAAATAATGATAGCAACAACAATAATAAGGAAAACAGTTCTGTATCATTAGCTAACCTTGTAATAGGCTCAAAGATTGATTTCTTCTCCTACTGTACCATAGTTGATATAAGTCTACCCTAAACAGTTTGCTTAGAAATGCACTGTCACTCCCAAACTAGTAGCAATTTATAGACAGAAAGCAAAAGCCTGAGGAGGATGAAAAATAATTGGAAGAACAAGTAGATATGAAGCTTACAAATAACACTGTCAACCAGAATTAGGCAGATAAGCCCAAGGCAGTACAAGCAGTAGGATGAGACACATGTATAGACAAAAACGAGGAGTGGATAAATGCCAGCAAACACAAGAGATGAGAAGTTCAGGGTTTAATTAAACAAGAACTTGTCAATCAGTGGAAGCTCCCAACAAAGGCAGGGAGGCTGCTAAGAGAAAGTGCTTACACGTAGAGGAAAGGCATGGGATCTGCAAGAGGAAGCAGGAGGATGAAAGGGGTTTGCGGTATTCAGAGAGTAAGGAGCTCTCTAAAGCTGAGATAATAATTGGAAGCCAGGGCATGGAGGATGTTCTCAAGCATATTAAATAAAGAGCACTTGGTTCTGGATATATTTGGTCCAGGGCAAAGTTTCCAAGCAAGGTCATACTTTTGCTCTCCTGTCCTGCCTCATTTTACTCACAGATCAATGGCATGACCCATCCTCAGAAGAATCCTACAAGGTATGTGTAATTACCCTCAAAATCAAGAGGCTCAAGGAGGATGAAATAGTGTATCCAAAACTTCACATGAGGAAACAGCTTGGCTTCTGAACACCTGTTAGACTCTGCAGTCTGTGCTGGTTTCACACTATGACCCCAATACCCACCTCTGAGTGAATAAGACTGAGATCCTTCTAGGGCATATCACTATCTCTGAAGACCACTGCAACAGAACTGTCAAAATGCTTCATGTGAAATAGAGATACCATAAAAAATATGTTCATAGATTCCCAGGGTTACTAGACCTTTTCTGAACTTCTCTGTACATGGACTCAAATAAGAGCAAAGAGGTCCAAGGGAGAAAGGAAAAAGCAAACTAATACTGAGCCTTATACCTGCTGAATGAAATAGTATTGGAAATTTTCTTCCTTTTTGTCCCATGCAAATGCAGTAAAGATGTTTGTTTCTATTATTTACATCAACTTAAAACATTTGCCTCTTCCCATTTTCAGCAACTTTGTATAGAGCACATAATTGCACTTTAGTTCCTCAGGCTAAGATTTTTTTCAATATCCTTACAACATTATTCAAAGAAAGTGTGACTTTATCCTTGACAACCTTAAGTAGAATGTTAACAATGTTCCGCATACTAGATATCTTAGAGACAGAGCATCATGAAACTCTCAAAATCTTGATTATTGGGGGAATTAAAAATTCATGTCGTGTTCTGGTGAAGCAAAGCCTTGGCAGGTTTAATGAACCTCCTTCAAAGTGTACCACGAAGTTTCCAACCTGCTGTTTCAGATAAATGGCTTTCATTTTGGTGTTTGCTTGTACTTGATAAGGTTATCGGGTTGATTCAAGCTGTTTTCAATGCCTTGAAGGCAAAGGTTGTCATAGCATCTATTGTCCTCAACACACAACTACTTTGCTAAGATTCTTGACATAATAATCTAGATATCAGTAGGAAATAGTCTACTTCTTATTGTATATTGTTTTTGCTTTGGAATATGTAAATATAGCTACCAGAAATGGCAGTGAGGATTTCATGTTGATGCTTGTGTCAGTTTTCTAGCCGGTACGTAGAAGAGTACTTTAAATTCTTGGTGTCAAATTTTCTCCTAAATCATGGTGCCAAATCTCAGATGACAGCAAGACAAATATCAAAACATCTATTCTAGACTTGGATTTAAGAATTCTAATAATAATTTTTATTTTCTCAATAATTATAATATTAAAAGGTCTCTGGCTATTTTAAAATACAGAACATTGGAAAGTAGATCTTTCTGCTCTTCAGAAAAGCAAGCACGATTTTGAAGTAAAATTATCCTTTCGCTACCACCGTACCACCCTACCTTTACCCAGAGTTAAACACATTTATAACAATGCATGGAGCTTTAAGGCTTTGACAGATTTAAATGCAGACATCCAAACCTATTGTTTCACAATAATCAACATACGAGTCATAGAAATCTCACGTGAAAAATCATTTCAGAAAGCATATGGTCTTCTTAATGATTATAAATTCTGAATTTATTTTCTTTTTCCCAGTGACTTCTGAACTTTTATTGGCCTCCTGTTCCTCAAGGGTAACCTGCTCCTGCAGCCATTGTACCTGAGGACTTTATTGTCATTGGTTTCCAATATCATCTTGCTGTCCACAGATCTTTGGGTTGGTCGTCATGGGCATGCTGCTGCCCTTGGGATCACTGAGACTGAAAGTCTCCCCATCTTCCAGCAGATGGCAACTTGTAGCAATCTCAGTCTCTAGCTTGAGCTTGATGTTTAGCAGGGCCGTGTATTTTCAGACATGGCACTGCCTCCCTGTCCAGATCTCTGTCAGCTCCTACTCCAGGCATAGCAGTTGAGATACTCACTTGAGATGCTGCCTCTTCGTGGTACTGAGGCCCCACATCCCTCAAACTATTCTCCAGGCTGACCTTCTGATTTCCCCTGGAGTCCAGGTCTACCTCCAGGCACTGAGGCATGCATGTCAGCTCTGAGAACATCATCTCCTCAGCTCCGATCTACTGGATTACACGTCACCACCACAGTGCTCTCTTCAAGGTGCTGGCACCAGCACTGGCCCAGATCCTGTGTATTCTTCTGAGCCAGCTGGGCCAAGATGTCTGCCATGATCTTTCTGAGATCCTGAGATGTGGGTGATATTCACCTCCGTGGTCAACCCAGAGCTGGTAATCTGGGCTTAGTAGCCTTGGCTCTTCTTCATGGTTTTTCTTCATGAACAGCAGCTCCTTTTGTAGCTTCGGTTGCAGCCTCCAGCTGTCCCTGATGATCAGCTTCATCAGTGACCTTGCAGAGCTCATGGATGCTGAGCTCCATGAACTGGTGGCTGAACAGCTTCATTTCACATGTGACCGTAAAGCCTTCCGCAGCAAGATCGGCATGTGCTCAGCCTCTGACCTGGCCTCCTCCTGCCCTATATCCTTGCAGATTTTGCTGTCTTGCTTCTATCAATTAATTATTGGTTTCCAGAATTCTCACTCTGTCCAAGTAGAAGGAAAAGTGCTCATTCAGATCTTGCATGGTCTCCTCAATCTGGGTCCCCAGTCCCCAGCAATTTCACAAAAATTCCCAGGTCTCCACAGAAGTAGGAACATAGCCTCAGCAACTGCATAGACACTGGTCACACTGCTCTGTCCATCTGATGGCCCTGCCTGGCTGGAAGGTCAGACAGAGTCCAGGATCAGAAATTGGTAGAGAAGCCAGGCGTGGTGGCACACGCCTGTAATTCTAGCACTTGGGAGGCTGAGGCAGGAGGATCAGTGTGAGTTTGAGACTAGCCTGGGCTACAAAAGTGAGCTCAAGGCCAACCTGAGCTGCATAGCCAGACCCTGTCTCAAAAAGAAAAAAAAAAAAAAAAAGGTAGAGAAGGGGAGAGAGCAAGTGGTCACACCTATGCTGCCCAGGGAAGAAGGTGAGAGACCAGGGCTCAAGTTCAGGCACCTAAATTGCAAACACTGATCACAGTCTCCAACCTGAAGTGCAGTTCCCGTACAAAGTTCTATTCTGAGAGTGAAAACCTCCTCTACCTTTTACTCCCTGCCCCACTACCACACACACACACACACACACACACACACACACACACACACACACATCCCATAGCATTGATCCCTTTCTCTATAACATTACTTTCCAAGAAAAGAAAGACTAATAATATTTGGCACCTACATATTCAAAATCTAGCTCTAAGTGGTGTAGACAAATCACAGAACTAAGACACAAGATGATTTCTTTGCTATAGGAGTTTGTAATATGAAGTCAGAAACTAATATAAAAGTTGCACTTTCATCTCTAAAGAAGAACAAAAACAGATATGAAGAAATACATTACAAACCAGAACCTGAACCACTATTTCAATGTGAACAAGGTAGTGCTGCCCTGGTGACCTCCAAAGCCCTCTAGCTACCTCTGCAGTGGCAGTCACCTGCCCCTTCCCATCATGGGGGAATATTTCTCATTGCATCATCTTTCTTCCTAAACTTTTCAATTTGTGATCTAAGTACTGTTCTGCACAATAAAAATACATCTATAATATAAAATGAAAATAATTTCCCTCAGCTAAGATATATTGATGTCAGGCTATAGTCTCAGAAATTGGAATGGTGAATAGGAAGAATCACTTCAGCCTAGAAGTTCAAGAGTTCAAGACTAACCTGAGCAACACAACAAGATTCCATCAAAAGAAAAAGTAGCGTGGGAATAAGATTTCCTCACAGAGGAAGAGAAGGAAAAGTTGACATGACAGTAATCTCACCAAATCATTTAAGGAAGCATTCTAAAAATATGGGGATATAACCTAATGGTAGAACATTTGCCAGCATGCACAAGGACCCATGTTCAATCTCAACACTTAAAAACAAAAACATGACCTTTATATGCCATATGTATCAGTGGAAAACTGCAGGCCATCAACACTAGAAATATGTCAATATACCAGTATGGTGATTGGGAAAATTAATGGAAGAAATATAAGATTGTTGGCTTGGCTAGGTAGAAAATAGACAGAATGGTCAAGGAAAGTGTACTCAGCAAAATAGTGGTCCCTAAAATATGTCCATGTCGTGGAAAAATGAACTTTATAGATATGTTTAAGTTAAATATCATGATGTAGGGGATTGTTTGGGAGGACCTAGATGGGACCAATCACAAAAGTGTTTCTTTTTAAAAGATGCAGGTGGAAGAAGGAAAGATAGAAAATGTGCAGACATAAGTGCAAGGTCGTGAGTTTGAACCCCAGTCCCGCAAAAAAAAAAAAAAAAAGAAAGAAAGAAAATGTGCAGACAGGTCACAGTAGTGCTGTTGCTAGATCCAAGAGCATCAGGAGCCAAAAGCTATGGATGTCCTCTGAATGCTGGAAACTGTGAAGAGATAGAATCTATTCTAGTGTGAGGATGTGTTCTTTCAAGTTAACTTTGTGTTACTCGCGACAGAAGTCACAGAAAGTTTGGGATGCTCTCACTGAGAAGATGACAGCTGAGTGAGCACTCAAAGAAGGTGAGGGAGCTTGCTCTGCAGGTATCTGAGGAGAAAAGGACAAACAACTGGTCAACCGCCCTCAGCGGGAGTGTGCCTGGCGAATATGTGTAAAATAGAATGCTGGGAGCCAGGAAAATAGCAGAAGACAAGAGAAAAGAAGGATTAAATAAACAGTGGAGGAAGGAAGCCTGGCTTTGTGCACGGGCTGTTGAGAAGCAAGGAGACCTCAGTGGGACACAGGAAGGTCTCACTGAGGACACTGATTCCTGGCCCTAGGACAGAACAGTCACGTCAGTATGTTTGATTGTGGAGTCTAAGCAGTAGTTTTCTTGTTTCAACAGCTGGTAAAGTATACAAGGGTGGTAAGTACCTTGACAATATTGTGCATCTATCTCCAGAACTTTTTCATAGACCTAAACAGAAACTGGGTCTGTTAAGCATGACTCCCTGTTCTGCCCACTTCTTCAACCTTGGCATCCTCTATTCTACTTTCTGTCCTTTTACGTTTCTGGGTGCCCATTTTCAATTTATCCAGTTGTAGGCATCTCATGTACATGCAATATTTGTTCCTGTATGTCTGCCTTCTTTCATTTGGCATAATATTTTCAGGTTTCATCTATATTGCAACCAGTATAGTGGTGGTGTCCTTTTTTCAGACCCAGATAACTTTCCATACACAAAATACTAATTTGTTTGTCCACTTATTTGTCAATGGATTTTGAGTTTGTTTAACCTTCTTGTCTAACTTCAAGTATAGTAAATGATGCTGCTATGATACTATGACACATGTGTGTAAGTAAATGAGTCCTTGCTTTCAAATTTTTAGAAATAGATACAGATATAAATATAAGAACTGACATGAACAGATATGACTGGGAAAGTTGAATCATATTGTAATTTCACATTTAGTGCTTTGAGGTACTACAGTACTGTATCCCTGAGCTACTGCACCCAGGAATTCCTACCAGCATAGAACAGGGTTTCAATTTCTCTACATCCCTAACCACACTTGTTATTTTCTGGGTTTTGAGTCGTGGCCATCCTAATGAGTGTACAAGTGTGTGCTTTTTAAAATGGCACTCTGGAGATTGTAAGGTAGAAGCACGGGGGAAAGCACGAATTCTGAGTCTCAACTTTTCAAATGTGTGA
This sequence comes from Myocastor coypus, assembly GCA_004027025.1. Lineage (NCBI taxonomy): Eukaryota > Metazoa > Chordata > Mammalia > Rodentia > Myocastoridae > Myocastor > Myocastor coypus. The sequence goes on along the minus strand of PVJA010005776.1, from coordinate 50,751 downwards.
AAGGGAACAAATCAAGCTTACTGAAGAGTTGTTTAAGTGGCGAAATCTGTGCACCAGAGAAGACAATCAACAACTGGTGGTTCCTCTCTTGTTGTTTTTGTTGTTGTTGCTTGTTTTGTTTTTGTTTTGCTTTGTTTTTTTTTTTTAATTTCTACTAAACTTCCTCTATCAATGTTCAGAAAGAAATCTGTGAGGTCTTAAACTGCATAGATTTGACACAAGATGACTTCAACTTCTGCTTTTCTTTACCCCTGTATCTTAAAACAGATGTCAAATATGTCCTCCATTACACCTAAATAGTACTACACCTGCACAAGCTTTCCACTCTAATTAACTACTCATCAGCTCTATTATTAAACAAACAAGAACCATCTGTAATACTCAAGGAATGAGTGGAATTATACTTTAAAATTACATCTCTGCCAACAATTTCAGTTTGCTGTACAACTGCAACAAGTTTCCCAGTTAGAATAATAGAATATTTTGCTATCCACGAAATCCTGAAGTACTTGTTAGTAGAAGCAACAGATCATTTTTATAAACAAAAATGCATGTATACCATCTTAGAAATGTTGTCAAGGGTAAGTTTAAATAGTGTTTTGTTTTGTTTTTTACTTTTTTCAAAGTACTTCATTCTTAATACTTCATTTTCTTTCATCTCATGAACATAAAATATGGCTTAGTTCATTGCATGAACACTCGCATGTCCTTTGAAAAGTCGGGATGTCTGCATAATAATGTGATTATTTGGGGGGCAGAACAGCGAGTCATGGTTAACAGACCCAGTTTCTGTTTAGGACTATGAAAAAGTTCTGGAGACGGATGCATAATATTTGGCTTCTAACAAAATCTACAGGAGACCCCAGGAACACAAACCAATCAGCCAGTTATGCAATGTCAAAAGTATTTGCAACAAAACACTGAACAATTGACTTGTACCAAACACCAATCAAACTACATTAAAGAGTCGGTATTCCAGCCTGACTTCTATAATGCATCCAACTAGGGATCAATGAAACATCGGAAAACCCAAACCAATTGTGGCTCACTGCTGTGTCTTAGCCTGTGGTGTCATGAGGTGGCAAATTAAAGCAAAACAACTCAATAAAGTGTTTTTCAGGGGAAACTAAAAATATTTTGTTAAAGACAACAAAACTTGCAATTTTCAATTTTTCAAACTATTCCCATACGTGTATACTCCTCTACACAATTAAGCCTTTGATACTGTCTGCCTTAGGCAGAACTCTACAGTCTCTAATTGATAGGCTTCACCTCCCCTCATTGGGGTTCACTTTCTTTCCTTTCTGGGTAGCACAAGACACTGTGTGTGGACCCATTACGTGACGTAACAGGCACTGGTCAGTTGGGAAAGGTCACTGTAAAAACAGAACCCCTAGGCTTAGATCTAGAGGAAGACATCTAAACGTTAATATACACATGAATCACCTAAGCTCCTTGTTAAGCTGGAGATTCAGACTCATTAGGTCTGAGGTGAGGCCTGGGATCCAGCTATCACCCAGAGATCCAGCTGGTCACTGATACTACTTAAAAGAGCAAGACAGCCAAAGAAGCAATGAACTAGCACAGCTCAAAGACTTGAAAAGATGCAACATGAATGAGACATAGGAGTAGCAGGGTGAGGAGAGAAACTAAAGAGATAAGAGCTGGGCCAGTATCCTAAGTGCATATAAGTACAACTGTGTATTATGGTTTGTGTCTAGATGTCCTGCCAAAAAACCTCATGCAGCTGTGGTTTTTCTGTCTTTTTTTTTTTTTTTTTTTTTTGAGACAGGGTCTCGCTGTGCAGTTGAGGCTGACCTTGAGCTCACTTTTGTAACCCAGGCTGGTCTCGAACTCGCACCGATCCTCCTGCCTCAGCCTCCCGAGTGCTGGGATTACAGGCATGTGCCACCATGCCCGGCTAGGTGTGGTTTTTCAAAGGTAGCTGAATCTAGAATGTGTGACACTGGGATTAATTCATGGTACAATGCTTAGCTTAAGGGCACTAGGATTAAGAGTGTGAACGCTACCTGCACTAAGTAGTCTGGGTAAGATAAAAAGGCCAGAAAGATGCTGGGAAGGCCTTTTGTTGATTTTTCCATTTTGTGGAGGCCGCAGACTCCTCTATGACAGCCCTCTGTCAAGCCACCCTGTCTTGGAGCCAGCCAATTAGGGACCGAAACCTGTATAAACCATGAAGTAAAGCAACCTTTCTTCCTGTAGTTTTGGTGTCAGATATTTTGTCTCACCAATAAGAAAGTTAACTAAGACACTCTGAGTAAACAGAAATAAATAAAGTAGTCCTACTGACTGCATCCTTAGAATATGCAATCTAGAATTGTCTTGTAGGTGGGAAGTCACCAAAGATTGTGGTTTTGAAAGTTCTGGAGACTGAATGCGGAGTCTTCACACTTAGCTATATCTTTGACCATTCTGTAACCTATGGGTTTTTATTTCATGTGGGGTGGGTTGTTAGTGGTGTTGTTTGTTTTGGGGTTTGTTTGTTTGTTTTTTTCTTTTTTTCTTTTTGGTTGTTTTGTTTTTTAGTTTTTGTGGTTTTTTAGACAAAGTTTAGCCAAGTTGCTATGTCCAGATGACACTCAAATTTTGGAATTTGGGCTCCTTGTGCCTCAGCTTCTCAGAGTGCTGGGATTCTACATGCCTGTGCCACCAAAGCAACAAGAAATATCAATGAAACATACGTGGAAATTCCTGATTTGTACCTGCAGCGCTCTTGTCTCTTGCACAGTTCAAAGGTAAAGGTTGCTTGGAATTTTTTTAAAACTTTTTTTTTCTTTTTTTGAAAGATAAAAGCAAATTTGGACCATGATTATGTTATTTCTGTAATGCTCCACTTTTTAAAAATTATTGTTTGTATAGAACTTCTGAGACTCACATACAAACACATGTGTGTAAGGAAAGGCATTGTCCTGCAGCCACCATGTCGGTGCATGGTGGCAGCGCTGTTTGCTCAGCCTGTAGCCCGCAGAGCCCTTCACCATTATCCACACGGAGCCTTCCTGTCTCGGGTCCTCGAACCTGGACTGAAAAAGCACTCCTGAAGGCTGAGGATTCTGCGGCTGATTGTGGATTGAGGTCTATTTTAAATATTAAAGATTATTCAATAAAGAAAATGCTTTCAAAAGATTATGCTTTTAGATTATATGGGAGAGAGTGGTGGGAAGGGAAGGACTGGTTTGCTTTAGGATGAATGTTGAAAACGGATGAAGAGGAATTGGTAGTAAGTCTGAGAAAAAGGAAGCAGCAAAATCCATTCCTCATTTCTGGCTGGAGCAGGTAGATAAATGGTGATGATTATTCTAAAAGAACAGGAAGGCTAGAGAAGAAATAAAGTAGTAGAAGAGACATAGATTTTGGATACAACTCAGAAGTTCTGAGTTCCAATTATAGGAATGCTCATGAGAACCCCAGGGGAAATTCCAGGAGGGCAATTGTGCACAATGTCTTGGAGCTGAATAGGATAGATCTACAGTACAGATTTGCATCTAGGAATCATAGGTACATGAATTATACTTACAGCCATTGATTGGCATTGCTAAGGTCTTGATTAGAGCCTGTGCAGAGTTAAGGTAGAAAGGACCCAGAGCAGAGAACTAAGAAAGTTCAAGGTTTATAATTTGAGCAAAATAGGAGATGGCATAAAACAAAAGGAAATAATCAAAAAGGAGCTTGAGTTTATCTAGAGGAAAAAAAGAAAATCAGACAGAGTCAAAGAAGTTCCTGCAGAGAAGACTTTCAAGCCAGAGGAATAAGTTTACTAAACGCTCTTAAAAATAGGAATATTATTCATCTATTCATAAAAGTTAGACTGAATTATTTCCCCCCAATCCTGATCCCATACTACATCACAGTATGATAGATATTTGGAAACTGTGTCTTCAAAGAAGTAATCAAAATGAAATCATACAGGGGTCCCTGTCCCGGATGACTGATCTCTTTATAAGAAAAGGAGACTGGGCCGCAAACAACAAGCTGAGGGATGGCCATGTGGGGATGCAGAAAGCAAGAGGCTGTCTGAAAGCCCAGGGGCCTAAGAAGAAAGGAGCCCTTCCAACAACTTGATTTGAGCCTTCTTGAGCTCCTAACTCCAGAACTGTGAGAAAATAAGTCATTAGCTTTGTGGTGTTTGCTATGGCAGCCTGAAAAACCAATACAGAGACATTAGAAAAAGTTGTTTATCACATACTCTAGAAGGCTGAGGCAGGAAGATTGGATGTTTAAAGCCTCAGACTCAAAAAAAATTAAAAAGTAATAGTTTAACAATTTTGGTAAAATTAAAGGTCAAGTTTTCCCAATAAAGCGTAAAGGGAAAATGAGACAGGAGACAGTAAATACTGAAACCTCTTGAGGAAAGAAGCTTGGGCTATGACGGGGAGTGGTGGCTTGTTGGATGATATAGAGGCAGGAGAATTGAGGACAAGTTCCTCTCAGATTAAAGATAACATTTTTAAATGAAAGATTTATGTTTAAATACTGACCAAAAACATCAAGGAGAAGATGGAACATGCTCATGGGAGTTGAAAAAGCAATGAATGTAATCCCCAAAGGTCCGGGAACACAAGGGACCCAGAGACCATGTGGAGGGAACGTCTCCTCCTCTGCCCCAGAACAGGAGGGGTTCCCGCAGTTCCTCGTGCACCTAACTGTAGAGCTCTGTGATTTCTAAAACACTTGGTGCACGTCTGCTATGACCAACCCTCTGCGAATTAAGTGGATTAAGTGGGGTAGACATGACTACCTATCTTTCAAAGATGAGGAAGAAAAGGTGGGAGAGGAGAGCCTTGAAGACTGGTCCCTTTGTCCCCTCCAGGTCCCATGAATGTTCACACCAGAATTAGAGTCAAAATTACACAAAACACATTAGTACATTTTAAATCTTAATAAAAAGAATCTTCTTCATTACATTTTTATTAAACAAATCAGGGTTGGCACTTCAAGATATTTTGGGACACAAGTCATTGGACACATTGGGGAGTTCCCCAATTTTCTGTTTGTATAGAGTTAAATAACATTCTGTCAAATAATAAGAGAAACCACAAACAAGGAAGGTTATTTTGAAGTGATGGAATTAAGCTAGCATAATAGATGAATATTCTAATTAAACAGAAAGTGATGAAGTTCCCAATAAAAGGATTTCACTTTCATTAATCGTGTTGGGGCTCAAGATACAAACACCAATGAATTAGAAGGGAAGAAAGAGAAACCTCCATTAGAAAGCTCTTTAAATTTGAGTGGACTGTTCACACTATTGAATACCTGGGACTGCACTTCAACTGGGATAGAGTCTGAAGGCAGTGACCTCCTATTCCCATGAGATGGCAAACATGATTTAGGCAAAAAGCTTTTAGTTTTATGGCTGGGGAGGTAGCAATAAAGAAAATGAACTTCCTGCCAGTGATTCTTTTTAAGCCCTGCCAACTCCTGTGTCTGGGGAGGCTACAAAGAATGTCCAGCCTTACGTCAGAAGAATTGTTGTAGATAGGCAGCTTGCCTACAGTGCAGCACCCCACGGCCACAAGCCTACCCTGGGCCAGCCTGGGATGCAGCGCTCCTCCCCCTCCTCTGCTGCGGAACAGTCCCCGGGTGTCGACAGAAGCAGAGCCATCAGCAATGGGTGTTACACAAATATACTAGCTGATGAAAAGCAGAATCTTTTCTCTTTGGCAGCTAGACCAACGGCGTGAAAGACATCTCTTTCGGAGCTTCCAAGCCACTTCAAAAGGAGAGTGTCTGGCATGGATCAAGGGAGCTAGGCAAGTCGCCTCTGAGCACGTAGCCACCAGTCAAGGTGTGGATGAGTGTAGCAGCAGCACAGGCCCTGGGAGTGCTGTCCTCTTCAGAGTTCTCGTGAGCTCCAATATGAGTGAGAAGCGTGTGAAGAACACAGTTGGTTTCTGTGACCGTCACCGCCCAAAGGTGACCTGCCTGGGCTCATTGCCCCAAAACTTGAATTTTACCCCTGTCACAACCTAACAGTAGGGACAGGGGTACAGCTCTGTGGCACAGCGCCTGTCTGGCAAGCATGAAGGCGTGATTCTGATTCCCGGTACCAAAAAGAAAAACAAGCACTACTGTATTGGTTTTCTTTGTACTTCCTAAAGGAAAGACTAACTTGGTACAGGTCAGTGAACTTCTACTCATGGCTTGGGGCATGGACACAGAGCAGTATCTTAAGGATGACAAAACTCAGTTCTGTCACTTTCCAACTGGACTGAGGTCTGTTTGGACTGAACAAAATTCTAAGACCAAAGTATAAGATCTGAAACAACATTTTATACTACCTTTCTTTCTTTTTGCATGTTTTTAAGGAAGGGTCTACAAGGAGTTCAGGGTCTCACTACTAGACTGGTCTCATAGTGATCCACCTGTTTACAGCCTCCAAAGAGTGGAGATTACAGGTGCGTGCCACCATGCCCAGTCTCAATTGCCTTCTCAGTGTGCCCAGGGGTGGGGCCAGCACTGCAGGCCTGGGGATCGAATCTCCGGCTCCTGCATCTGCTTGCAGGAACTTTAATTCACTGAGATATTTGGCTGGCCCTTACATTGCCTTTCTTGTCTCTTCCTTTTTCTTGACTTTTCATAGGTAATACCCTTAATTTAACCCAAACAAACAGACTCATATGATATCTGAACTAATATGGAAGTGCCTTTAGGACAGAGAACGTGGAGATGGTCTTCTTTTGCAGAAATGCAAAACAAGTATAAGATCTGAGATGCATGAAATTACTCATGCATCTCTGTAAGCTTGCTTCCAACTTCCACTTTCACCTGCTCTCCTGTGGGGCATCACCCTCCTACAAACCTGCAGGCTGAAGAGGGACTCCTCAAGACTTAGGACAGTGAAGAATCAGAGAAAGGACTCTAGCAGAGAGGCCGCTTAGAACTTCTGTGGTCCAGAGTTTAAATTGCATCAAATCTCAGTACAGTTTCTTCCTAGCTGTGTAGTGCTCAGCCTCTGCCCCTTTTCAGTTTTTCATGGCTAAAATGAGGCTAATAATATTCACAACCAAATGTTGTGGTGAGGGTTTATTTAGCTGTCTAATATACCGAGCACTTTTAAAAGTTCTGTGCATGAAACATTTACTTAACAAAGAAATCTGGATCTCCTACTTCTCTCCCTGCCATACAGCAGGTTTATCTAGCCCGTTCCGCCAGCTGGATCCCAGCGGGGCTACAGTTGGTATGATTCATCGCGGGCCCACCAGTAAGCTTATGTTCAATGAAATCACCACTCTTGTGCAAGCCTGGAGCTTGGTGAAGAACAGGGGGGAAATAACCAATGTCCCTGAAAAGAGGTGGCCTCAAGACTGACCTCATAATATAGTTCTACCAGTAGTTTCTTGAATCCCCATGTAGACTTTAATTCTTCAAGGGAACTAAAGTTTGTAATAAGAGAGGTGGTTTACATAGCATTTGGCATGGAAGCAATTTCTCACAATGTCCCTTAGAAAGATATATCTGTACAGAAAATAAAGCAGCACTTTATTACTCTAGGAGATTTTACCTCCAAGAAGAAAGGACTCTCCTGAGCTAAACTGAAAGCCAAAAGAAAGCTGTTATGAACTTCCTCTAAAAAAAAAAAAAAAAAAAAAAAATCAGACCAGAAACCTGCTCTACCTACTCTTCCCTTCCCCATGCACTTCCCAAATCCTGTGTCTCCAACATCAGAAAGATAGTGGGCAGGAGGGAAGAGGAAAGCGGGCATCCAGACAGCGGCCTCGCGGGTGCCAGGGGAAGTCGCCAAGGCTTCCTTTTCTCGTGTGTGTTTGGTTCTGTGCTTGGTGTAACAGAGTAAATATTAAGTCGAATGCAAAGCATTAATCTATAAGTACATCTCACAGGCACTGGTGGGGACAAAAAGCATCCCTACATGCTAAATTTTCAGATTTCTCCCAAAATGAGCAGAGCAGGACTTCTCTAACAGTCCAGCTCAACCTTGCCTCTCCGCCTAGAGTTAGAAAAGTGGTTCAGCTGAGGCCCTGAGAAGATCCTTAAGGTTAGCTGACCATAACAACCCATCTCCCTGGAGACGAATTGAAAGAAGTTTGGGTAAACGCGTGAGTCTTCTGTCCTCTATAGCTCTGCAGAGTGGACAGCCCCTACTTATAAGGCCAGGCATAGGGAGCCCTCCACACGCTACTTACTGACTGACAATATTACAGGCTGCTTCCTTCTCTCCCCATGAATATTACCATTTTAAGAATTTCCTTTTTAATTATCAATATTATGGTGTCCTTGTCAATGATTAATAAAATCCTATACAGAAAGAAGTAAGATTTCAAAAGAAAACATGCCAGTATCCTCAGCAGAATAAATGTATTGCAGGACAATGTTGGGTAAGTCCTAGACTCAAGCAGACTTGGTAGTGTTTTAGCAGTAACTTTGAATTTTTTCATATAGGTTATATTTTTATACCAATGATACTACTATTGAACAAAATGCTAGTGATTGCATGCCTGCGTCCCCCTAAAATTCATTATATTAAAAACCTAATGGCCACGGGTGGTAGTAGAAATAGGGCCCTTGGGAGATAATTATGTCAGGCTGAGGGTGAACCCCATGATGGGATTAGCGTCTTTGTAAGAAAGACTTGCAGGGCCAGCCAGATAGCTCAGCAGACTAAAGCGCATGCTTAGGCAGGCACAGAGACCTGGGTTCCAGCTGCCCCTGGGTTGCACCGAGATAGCAAATGAGACTGGGTGTGATGAAGCACACCTGTGATCCCAGCGCTTACGAGTCTGATCTGTGCAGTGAGACCCTGGAGACCCTATACTAAATGAAAGGAAGGAAGGAAGGAAGGAAGGAAGGAAGGAAGGAAGGAAGGAAGGAAGGAAGGAAGGAACACAGGCAGGCAGGCAGGCTTGTGGATAGAACTCTTTTTCAGCCACGTGAGGACACCATGTGATGGTGACCTGCAAGACAGTCGGAGGGTCCACAGAAGCCTGAGCCTCTGCCTTAGCCAGAGCCATGAGCTATATGTGCTTTCAGCTACACAATCTATAGTAATTTGTAAGAAACACATCTACACCTTAGGATATCTCTCTCTCTCTCTTGCTCACTCGCTCGCTCTCACTTTCCCTAAAACTACTTCAGCTGTAGTAGCTGCAGCTCACCTCCCGTCCTGAGCTGCTATTTCCTCTACCTCCCATATAATATAACTCCGGAACTATACTCGTGAAGCCAAACCTCCAGGCCACATGTACAGAATTCGCCTCCACTCCTGTGGAATCTAATCAATTAAGAATGCTCAGAGTGGAATTGAGCGTTTTGTGGCTGCTCACCACCCCTGCGGAGCACACGTATGTGAGCTCTGCGTTGCCTGGCCATCTGAGACTGCTTCGTCCTGCCCATCTGACACAGCCGGAAGGCTCGGATTCTGGAGTCAGCTCTTTGCTTGGAAGGCACAGCAGCTTCCTGCTTAGCACAGAACACTGAGAACTTGGCGGTGACCTCTGACCAGCGTCCTTTCTCCCTGTTCTACCTGCCAGGCACACGGACCCTGTTGTAGCCTTGTCATTTATTATGAGTTTGATCTGCTGTGGTCACCAATGTCTTGGTCAAAGTCAGAAAACAGATCTGCTGGCTCTTACTCCAGGACTTTCCCTCAACTTATTGCTGAATATAAAAAATATCTAGACCGCGTTTGTTGGCATTTTCTCATTTTTCACTTCTTAGAATTCACCCTTTATAGAAGCCTGGCTTCCCAGCGTTCCATAATCCTTTGGAAAATGACACAGCAAAAGCGATACATGCTCAAGTGCAGCACGCAGCTGACTTTATTTTCCTATCATCTAAAAGCACATAAGGTAATTTCTAAACCAGCAGTAAAATCTATTTATAAAGAACGCTGATTTATTTTCTGTGCTTTCCATCACAGAGGCTCAATTTATTTCCTCACCATAAAAAGAACCATTACTTTTTTTAAAAACAATCATAGTACATTTTAGAAATTCTTTAATTTCAAAAAAAAACAACTTGCAAATTGGAGTGTAAAATAGCTTTCTTAAAATGGCATTTTAAAATCCAGCTTGCTGATTCATAGTTTTGCATTGCTTCAAGGAAAGTGATTTCACAGTCAGTGGGTATATGATATAAACATGTTTTTATAAAGCAGTTATCACTAGAAATGTAATTATTGTAAATAAAATTATAAAGCTGAAAATGAAATTGTCACTCCAAGAATGCCAAATTTTGAGATTACTCATTACCAAATATAATATTTCTAAAATAAAGCCCTACACGCTTCTTCTATGGGATAAACCTAATAACTCCCTGAAAGCTGAATAATTACGGAACAAGAACCATGATAATTTTTTTAGAGTACATTGTACTCCTGAGGTGCAGCTGTCTTGAGTTATTTGTGAGGAAACAGCGTCACCTGGTGGCCAAATAAGGAAGTGGCTGAATTGTGCCCAACTAGTCACTTAACATTGTTAAATACCCTGAATTTCAGTACCGCTTTCCACAAGGAGGCAGTACCATATTTGCATGCAAAGGATAGCACTGTGCTTCCTCTAGAGCTGTATGAATGATACAAAAATACCTTCATGGATATGTGTCATTTAATGTGACTATATGGACTTTACTTAAATTACAAGTTTGGATGTGGAAAAAATGAAACAAAGAACATCTCAGAATGTACCAAAACTCAGGACAAGGAGCAAAAACAGTAACTTTGATTAAGCAAGCTCAAAATGCCCATCCCTGCCATCCCTAATTCATGTTTATATCATAAGTCCAAGAAGGAAATCCTAGCAACCGGAGCCCAAAGCCAAGGAGAAGGGAAGGAGCGAGGAGCCGCACCCCCACGGCCCCTCCAACCACTTCCCGTGTACATCCCCGCCCCCTCCAGCCACTTCCGGTGTCCGTCCCCGCCCTGCCAGGGGCATGGGCCACGGAACCTGGGAGGCACCTGGCTGCCTTCAAGGGGATCTTCAAAATCAAAAGGCTTATAAAAATATTTATATTTTCATTCTACTTCTCTTGCAAATGCATGCTGGAGTTTCCCACAGGCTATCTGATATAAAATATCTCAAGAAAACTGAATGTAGATGGATATTAGAGAAATAATCAGATATTAAATATTTCTCAGCAAAAATAATTTTAGGAGAAAAGAAAAAATAATTCTAATAATATGATTTCTGTTAAATGTTAGAAGTTACATTTTTACTATTTAGCTTTATGCATAATACAGTACACATAAACAGATATAATGCCCACAAACAAAGGCAATTTGGTCCTAACTAACTTTTAATCTTGTAAAGTAGTAAACATTCAGATTGGCTGTCAAAAGCATGCATCTTCCAAGGCAGCTTAAGCCCATTCCCTTTTTTTTCTCTCTCTCTCTCTTTTATTTTTAAGGCTCTCATCACACAGCCCAGATTCATAGTTATCCTCACGTTTTCAGCCTCCCCAGCACTGGGTTTACAGGCATGCACCACCATGCCTGGTCTCAGGGCCCTTCAGCCTGCCCAAAGTCAGGGATGACATGGTGTTTGGGACCAGGAATCAAACCCCAGTCCCTGTGCTTTCCTAAGCAGGCACTTAGCCTGCTTAGCTATCTCACCAACCCAAGCCCATTTCTTAAGAATTACCTTTTGCCTTTTTGTTCTTTGTGTTTAATTTTCAAGTATTTTAGTGACCTATTTTTTATAAGTTGCTTAGTATTTTCCATATTGTTATGGTTTATGTCTAGTTGTCCCTCCAAAGCCTCATGCAATCATGGGTGGGGACTTCTATAGATTGAGACTTGACTCATGAGTCACTGGGATCATGGGACTTAGTACTGATCTAGAGTTTGAGACTTGATCCATGATCCCTGGGATTATGTGTTTTGAGTACTTCTGGGATTATGGGTGTAGCCTAAGGCAGAGAAGGCTGAGGCAGAGAGCCTGAAAGTCATAGCAAGACAGACAGAGAGAGTAGAGTTGTTGCTCTCTGCTCCCATGGTTGGTTGCCTCTATTGCCATATTGCTGCTGTTCTGCCACTGTGAACTGCTGCTCTCTGCCATGTGCCGCTCAGCCTTGGGCCAGCCGAGTATGAGCTGAAACCTCCAGTAACTGTGAGCTAATAAACCTTTCCTTTCTTCATTTTGAGTGTCAGGTATTTGCCCCAGCAATGAGTAAAAAGTAACTAAAACACATATTTAAAGTCATGTGATCCTCAAACAAAGAAAATTTTCTGGTTTGAATATTTATTTCTAGTACACTGGCTTGCACTTCAGGTACTGTGTTGGATACAACCTTGCCTTAATCTGGATGTTAAAGGAAAATCATTCAGTTTTTCACTATTAACATGACTTTTTCCAATATGACCTTTATGTTATTGAGGTAACTCTCTTCTGTACCTCATTTGTTGAACCCTTATATCAAGAAAGGGTGTTGAAATTGATAAATGCCTTTTCTATATTGACTGAAGAGACAATGTCACTTCTTACATTTTATTAAAATGGGGTATCACACTAATTAATGCATAGTATTGAACCATCCTTGATTTTGAATCCAAGATATAAATCCTACTTGGTCATGATGTACAGTTCCTTTAATGTGCTGTTGAATTATTTTTGGCAATATTTTCTTGAGACCTTTTGAATCACATCCAGTAGAGATACTAGCCAGCAAATGCTCTGTTGAGAGGGATCTGCCTTGCATCAGTTTCAAGGCAATACTAGCCTCATTGAAAGAATTTTAAAGTGTTCTGTTATTTTGTTTTGAAATTTTATTTTTCCATAAAACAAATAAATATTTAAAAATAAATTAGTCAAAATGAAAAAAGTGTTTTTTTCCATATTTTCAAGGAGTCTAAGTTCAGGTAATAATTTTTCTTTAACTCATTGACTTTTTACTAAAACACATTCTTAATTATCATATAGTTGAATTTATCACTTATCTTATTTTTATTTTTATTTTTATTAATTTTATGTATTTATTTACATTATGGCTGGCTCAGCCTGCCCTGGGGGTGGGGCTGGCACAGCATGTGGTACCAGGGATCAAACTGTGGTCCCTGAGGTTGCTTAAGCAAGTGCTTTAGACCACTGAGCTATCTCGCTGGCCCATTTATCTTATTTTTAATAAACTATTCCCTTATTCTTTTTTTTTATCTTTTTGAGACAGGGTCTTGCTATGCAGTTGAGGCTGGCCTTGAGCTCACTTTTGTAGCCCAGGCTGGTCTCGAACTCGCACCAATCCTCCTGCCTCAGCCTCCCGAGTTCTGGGATCACAGGCGTGAGCCACCACGCCCGGCTTTCTTTATTTTTAATAAATTATTCCCTTATCTAGGTACTACAGTAGACCATCAAGGTATGACCAGCCTCATACATGAAGAACTTGGTTATGACCAAAACTTCAGGTGATTTTTTTTAATGTATAAAATAGTTTTTAAAAAGAAAGAAAGAAAGAATGCAGAATTTCACAAAACAAAGTAACAGGAATTCAACCATGATTATTACATTGCATATTGTTGTCATCAAATTAGTTGTTCAGATTACCAGACATAAGCAGGCAAAATTAACCCAAAAAGTTACTTTAAAAAATCAAAAAAGAGAGAAAAATAATTTAAGCATTAACTGCTCCTTTCACTACACCAACCAACATGATCAGTACGATTACCTGAGCTCCCCTGTGCATGTACAAATGTATCTCTTTTTCCGTTCCTTCTTTCTTTCCTTTCTCCTTCACCCACTCCAGTTATTCCTTCTCTTTGAATAGTTTCTTTCCCTTTCAGAGCATCACCGTACTTACCACCAAAGTCTTGAGTTATGATCTGAATGCAAACTGCTCGTGTAGTTGTAAACAAAGGATCAAACTGCCAGAAATTGGTTTTGGTGTCAGTCTGAGCCCAAGGATGTATTTGTGGACTTAATTTCAGTCAGTATTTTATGCTGTCAAAATGGTCCCTAATAAGGTAGAAAACAAGCTGACAAAGGAAGGGAAGTAAAGAAAATAATCACAATCACAAAGAAAAATGCAATTATGGAGATGTATGGCAGTCGTATTCATATGACTAACCTTGCTAATAAGTATAGCATGTCCAAATCCACCACCTCCATAAACATACAGAGGGAACATTTGCATAAGGAAGCTGGTGGTCCTAAAGGTGCTACTCAGATTAGTAAGTCATGACAAACACTATTAGATGAGGTAACAATGCTATTATCAGGGTGGATAAATGAAAGGCAGATGGCAGGTTTTAGCCTGAGTCCAAAATTTCTGAAAGAGCAAAAGCTATGAAATGCAACCCTTGAAAAGGGTAATCCATCAGTGAGTGATAATGGTAAAACATTTCATGTCAGAAATGGATGGATTCATTGTGTTGTAACATCCTATAACTCAGTAGTATCCCAAGTTTTCTGTTCAAGGATATTATGCAGCCACAGAGGAAAGGGATCGACAATGTACAGTGTGCCTAAGGAGAGTCACCTGGGGAGAAAACATTCTCTCAGGCTTTCACAGAGAACAAACTGGTCAAACAATGGGTGTAACTCATCCAGACGGCTGACACTGACAAAAGTTTTATAAAACACCGTATATGGTTTCCAGGTAAACCCTCAGAGAATTTGACTGACCTTGTCAGATACAAAAATTACATGTTCTGTTCTATAGCTCTTGCTTTAACTTGGCCTTAACCACCCAGCAGAAAAATTTAACCATGAGGCATAAAAAATAAAGCCAGATTAGTATGCTGAGCTGTAAAAGACTCAAGTCAACAGCTTCCAACATTGCCGGTTCTGCCGATAACCCATTACTATTATGGAATATTGTTCTATGTATGAAACTACTTTCTCTTAGTTCAATGAGAAGAAATATTTATACAAATAGTGTTTAGAAAAATTATTATGTCTGCATCTTGTACTCAGGACAACTACTATGAAGACAACAGTATGCATTGTATCATTTATTGTGGATGTCCTACTAAGGTGTTTGAAACTGTCTCAAGGTTATTTCTTATTAAAAGTAATAAAAAATAAAAACAAATTTAACAATGGGTGGGGTCAGAACTTAAAGCAGGAACACAGCATAACCAGGCATGGTGAAGCAGTCAGGGCTGATTTCAAAGGGCTGCCAAAAATTGCAAATACCACTTTGAAATGATGACAGAGAAAAGGCTTTTGTTTTACAAAGTTGTCAACTGTGATGAAACTGGCCTTTTCTGGAAGAAAATGTCTTGAACAAAATTGTACAGGGATAGAAGAAAACGCCAGGCTACAGGCCTATGAAGGACAAGCTACTCTTACTGCTATGTGCCAATGGGAATGGTGACCTCAAGATAAAGCTTCTCTTGGGTTAATCACTCTGAGATCCCTAAAGTATTCAGAAAGCAAAGTCATGAAGAATAGACCAGGGGTCTTTCAGAGATCTAACACCAAAGTCTGGGTGACAAGTGTACTTTTTCTTGAGTAGATCAGGGAGGTTTTCTGTCTTACTGCTAAGAAATATCTAGAGGACAAAGATTCAACATGCAAGGCTCTCCTCATTATGAATGGATAATGTTCCTGCTCACCACAAGATTTGGAAGAACTAGCTGAGAAATTTCCATGGTTCTCGGTCAAGTTCCCTTCACCTAATACAAGTCCTCTACCACAGCTTAGGGACCACCAGGTTATGGCTAACTTTAAGAAGCTGTGCACCAAGGAACTACTCCTGAAGTGTTTTTAGGTTTTTAATACAGATGTAACCCTTAGAGAATTCTGGGTGGAACATTACAAAACCCTTTCCTGGGTAGGATTAACTTAAAAATACTGGACCAATATCTCTCTAAGACACTGAGATCTGCCTCAAAGAAAGTGCAGACTAAAATTATACTTGAGAGACACTTTGAGGGCTGCATAGAGGAGCCTGAGTCTTCAACTGACCCTGTGGCTGATGACACTATCACTACAGCGGAGTCCATAGGTCTGTAGGCAGACAGTGGAGATGTTAAGGAACTGGTGAAGTGCACTTAGAGGAAGTGTCTACAGAAAACCTTCGCCAGCTTCTGGCTGAGCCACAAAGGATGGTGGCGGAGGAACTATCCGAAGAAGAGAAGTGTCAACCACCAGTGCAGCAAAGTTCTTCTGAAATAAAAGGAAACACTGGTAGAGCTACAAACAGTTATAGAGAAGACCCACCCAGACACAGAAAAGCCAATCATGTCATCCACTTGCTTAATGACAGTGTCATGTCATACTACAGAAGAGTGTTAAGGAAGACAGAAGCAGGCAACCTCAGACCAGTTTTAGGTTCTGAGAATTAATGAGCCCGAAGCAGGTCCGGGTGGGCTGCAGACTCTCCAAAGAAGAGAAAAGACACCAGAGATTCCTGATGTTCTTGTGGGAGGGACTCTTCTTCCGAACAATAACCGCTTTCCCTGTCCTCTTCCCTTCCTGCAAGCAAAGCATGTTAACTTGAATGGTGAGTACAGTATGAAATTATTGCTTCTACTAAACTAGGCACATTTTATAAGTTTTCATGCAATACACTAGGAAAATTATTGGTGCTGCTGATAGATTATACACATGATACAATGATTTTTATTATGAAAAGATTAGTTAAGGAGCCATTAGCCATGAAAAGATTAGTTAGTGTGTATTTTATTTCTTACAGGAAAAATAATCTTGATCTATAAGCAACTTAAGTTATGAACAGCCTCATGAATGAATTAAGTTTGTAAGTTAAATGTCCACTGTACATTTTTTCTTCTATTTTGCCTTCTGGAATTTGTGTAGTTTTGTCTTTCACACTTCAGTTTTTAGTCCACTCTGATTTAAATGGTTTTCTCTATAACGATACTCTCACTTCCTCCAAGGCCATCTAATAGTTATTTTTCTCTCTCCAACCTCCTCCTTCCACTTGCACAGTCTGCTTTATTGAAAATCAAATTGCTTCTGGGCTTTTTATAGGTTGTGCTGTTCTATCTTTTTCTCAAATGTTTTAGTTACTTTCATTTATTATATCACAATATCTAGTAGAAAAAGAATCTCTTATACAAGGAAATATGTGGGGCATTTTTAGTTACTCTAGATATTTTTAAGTCTGCTTCTTGAATGCCAAGCAAACCCAAAGATCTCAGCACTGATACGTTTAGAATACTGAGTTTCCTTATATAAGAGGATCCAGGGTTTAAGATCTTCAACACTCTTCAGCAAAAGTTCTAAAATTTTTCACATTGAGTTTATACATCTTTGCTATAAAATATTCCTAAATCCTTCATATTTTTGACACTGTTGTAAATTAATTTTAGAAATGGTGTGGGCCTATAGAAATGCAACTAACTTTTGTATATTGATCTTGCATCCAGCAGCTTTGATAAATTTTCTGATTAATTTTTTAAACTTTTTGGGTAGATTTTCATGCTTACTAGAAACAGTCATGACATATGTGGACCGCAACATATTTCCTTGTCCCTTTTCAACTCTGATGGCTTATGTCTCGTATTACCATTTGTGCTTTTCAGAATCTCCACTATAATGTTGAATAGGAGAATACTAATGCATTTTTTGTCCTGTTCTTAACCTGAGGGATATACCTTCAATTTCATGGTTATGCTGTTTTTCTATGATTGTTAAAACAGAAGTGTAAATGGACACTGAATATAAATCAGGTAGCTATTTTTCTTTTGTCAGGAGGTGATCATATAACTTGCCTCTCCTAAAGTGTTAGTATGGTATGAATCAAATGATTTTAAAATAATAAGCCAAACTTGCAATTGTAATATAACTGATGATTCAAGTGTTTTTTATATACTTGGTGGGATTCACCTTGTTAATATGTTGTTTAGGAGGTTTGCATTTATGCTCATGAGTCAGACAGCCTTAAAATTTTTCTTTTCGGATTTTAATTTCAATTTTATCACTCTGGCTTAGTATCAAGTTTTGGTAAACTTGCCAGATAAGTTGGGATGTGCTTCTTTTTTTTCTGTTTTTTGAAAAAGTTAAGGTACAGTTGGAGTTATCTGTTCCTTGAATGTCAGAAGAACTTATTTCTCTTAGGCTGGTATTTTCCTTCTAAAAGACTTAATGAATGCTTCCTCATGAAATGTTTAACTGGAATAATTATAAGATCATTCAGGATTTTGTTAACTGTATTTGGTACAGGATCTCACTACACAGATCAGACTCATGGTGGTCCTCCTGCTTTCAGACTCCCCATTTCTGGGATTACAGGTGTGTGTGACCAGACCGTGTTTCGGTGGCCAGCTCAGAGTGGGGCAGTGGAGCTGTCAAGGCATGTTTTGCCAGGAATTGAATCCCACTCCCTGCGCTTGTCTAAGCACCTGCTTAGCCAGACACACAACACCGAGCTATCTCCACAGTCCTGTTTACTGAGAACTTTAACCTTTTCTTGAGTGAGGTTTTATAAGTTTTTTTTAAATAAATTATGGCATTAGAGCTACATTTGGTGGTGTATCACTGTAACGTGTACTCTGAGAGGCTGACGCAGAAGAATAACAAGTGTAAGCCATGCCTGAACTACATAGCAAATTGAACATCATCTTGGACTGTATAACAAAATCCTAACAACTATATATATATATATATATATATATATATATATGCCTTTAAGTTTTCATATATTATTTAGTTTTTCATTAAACTATTGTCCTTGGCAATACTCTGTATTTGTGTCATGGCACCTGCATTTGTGTCAGTGCTTTCATTCACAAAATTATTTATGTCTTCTACTTATTTCTTGATTATTTATTATAAGTTCCAAAAGGAAGCAGCTGTATGTATCAGAGGCATCATTTAGCTATCAATTAACTTTTTGAGTTACTTTTTGAATGATTTCTAATTTAATTGCATTTTGAACCTCATATGATTTTTGTTATTCCTTTGGCTGTTTGTGAAGGCTAACATTACAACTAAATATGGGGTCAACTTTTGTATATGATCCTTATACCTGAAAAAGAATATCAGTCCTCTTATTGTTATGTGAAATGATATTTATATATCTCTTAAGTCACACATTATGATTGTACAATTCAGTCCTCAGATTTTTCTGCTTAATGTATCAATTATTGGGTGAAGACTGTACAAATCTACCATACATGGTAAATTTTCCCACTTCTACTTGTAACTCTTTACCTTTGGTTTATGTGTTTGTAGATTTCATCAACAGATGCACACAAGTTTATAAATTTTTTCATAGTGAAAGGACTGTTCCACTTTCATTTTGAATTTGTAACTAACATGTCTATGAGGCTTCTTGTTCATATTGCCTTCTTTTATACTCACTGAATTTCTGAAAATTTATGTCTCTTTAAATAATATTTGCTGGATATTTTTGAATCCAGTTGAAAATTTTTGAAACACTTTCTTTAAAACTTTCATTGAAATGACCAATTTTTTCATTTATTTCTTCCAATATACTCTTTAGTTTTCCTCTTTATTTTTTCCTCTCATTTTTAAACTTTCTTTTAGACTACTGTTTTACTTCTTTTTGTTCATGCTGTATTTTCCTATCCACTGAGCAGGTGATATAAACTCTATGTTCCTTCTTCTAGGGCTTATGCTAGATATTTTAATATGTCTTCTTAACACAGTCTAAAGTTAGTCAGTGTTTTCCCTCTCCTTTTAATCAACTAAGAATTATGTAGTGGTTGAAATCTTAGCTTTATTGTATGTTTTTAAAACCCAATGTTTTAGTATAACACCTCTTCTACAAAGTATGCCTCATACTTCTTGAATTTTTTTTCCTGTGGTACTGGGGATTGAACTCAGTACCTTGTGCTTGCCAGGCAAGTGCTTATTCTACTGAGCTATCTCCCCAGCCTATCTCATACTTTTTTATATAGTTTTACTTAAGTTTATGTTCTTTCAATTGCTGATAAAGTTAAATGCCAAAGTCTAATACAAGCAATAGAAATTTGTTGGCAACTGAGGAAGTATACTTCAAGGTATTTTGATTTGAAAAGCATACTAAGTAAAAGAGATTAATTACCATGCTATAGCAGTGTCTCCAAGTTAGAAATAGGAATTTCCAACCAACAAAAAAGATGGAACAAAAGCAAAACCATGTATATCCTGGCTGGCCTTTCACTAATTGATGGTAGAAGAAGAAATGAACTCAGCTGAAGAGACAGGATTTTTAAGTCTGAGAAATACAAGGTCACCATAGTGTAGAACTTGAAGTCACTGACACTGACAGTGGAAGACAGTCAAGACAATAAGCAAGAGACCCCAAACACAGAGGGCAGAGATGAGATTGGAAATGGCAATGATTGTGGATAGAATTGATGAGCAGGCCTAGTGAAGTTTCAAAATGAGTACTTAAAGCCGTGATACATTCTGGGTGCATCAGAATGAAAGCTAAATTCAGAGTGGAAAGTCAGAAAGAGTAACTTCAGGAGAGCCGAAAAGGAAATCTTTTTGTTGGAAAGTTATTTTAATGTTTAATTATATTTATGAGACAGGATCACCTATGTTGGCTGGGTTCAAACACTTGGGCTAAGGAATTCCCTCTCCTTCAGCTTTCCAATAACTAGGTTTGTAAGTACATGGCGCCACATACACCACTATCAGACTTTTCTGTTTACTCTTCTGCTGGAGTCTTTGCTCATTTTTCTATTTTGTGAAAGGAGCACGTGGGGGCTAAATGAGGCTTTGGTAGTCAAGGGAACATGGATAAAGAATCGTGGGTTATAGTAGGTGGAGAAAAGAAGAGGTTGAAGACACAGCAATGGGATATATGACCATGACTCATCCTCGTGGCTGACACTGACAAAAGATCTAGACGGTGCTGTACAAGATTTCACAGTAAATCCTAAAATTGATCACATTTAAAGGGAAATCCATCAGAATAATGGAAGATTTCTCTTCACAAACTATCAAGTCAAAAAGAATATATGGATCACAGTACTTCAAGTCCTCCATGAAAACAAATTCCAGCACAGACTGCTAGACCCTGCAAAACTCTCTTTCAAGTTTGATGGAGAGTTGAAATGCTTCCATGACAAAGAACAACTAAAGAATTTCATGATAACAAAGCCAATCCTACACAGACTACTAAAACATATTATAGAGAGAGATCAAAATGACCAGAAGTCCATGAATGAGAACAGAAATGACCCACCAAATAGGGCCAACAATTAAACACAGGAGAAAAAGAGGTAAACAACAACAGGCAAATAACCTATCAATCATAAGTCAATACATCTAAATTATAGCCATCAATGTAAATGGACTCAGTTCACCAATGAAAAGAAATATGCTGGCACAGTGGATTAGGAAGAAAAATCCAACAATATACTACACACAAGAAACACACTTAACTCATAAAGAAATTCATAGTCTGAAAGTTAAAGGATGGAAAACAATACTACATAACCAAGCACCTCAGAAAAAAGCAGGGGTAGCAATCTTGTTCATAAACAGTCTCAACTTCAAACCAAGAATGATCAAAAGAAATAAAGATGGCCATTGCATACTGTAAAGGGAAAAAATTCAAGAGGGAGAGGTAAAAATCATAAATGTGTATGCACCCAACATGGGAGCACCCAGCTATATAAGACATTATATATATATATATATATATATATATATATATATATATATATATATTATATTATATTATATTATATTATATTATATTATATTATATTATGTTATATTACCTCAGCTTGCCTGGGGGTGGGGCTGGTTCAGCATGTGGTGCCAGGGGTCAAACCGCAGTCCCTGCAGTTGCCTAAGCTTATCTAAGCAGGTGCTTTAGACCACTGAGCCATCTCACTAGCCCAAGACAAATCTTAATGACATGAAAAAAATCTAATATCCAATACAACAATCTTAACAGGAGAACTTAGTGACCTTTTATCCCCAAAAGATAAGTTAATCAGACAAAAAAAAAATTAGCAAAGAAGTAGCAGAACAGAGACAGAACTTAGAGCAAATGGACTTAGTGGACCTATGAGGGTTCTACCAAACCACATTTGAGTAAAGATTCTTTTCAGCAGCTCCTGGGACATTTTCCAAAATAGACTATATACTAGTCCATAGGTCGTGCTTAAGTGCATGCAAGAAGACAGAAATTATACCATGCATATTATCTGACTACAGTGCAGTGAAACTAGAAATAAATGACACAAGAAACCACAAAAATCCCATAAACATATGGAAATTAAACAGCGCCCTCAGCAACCAATGGGTTACAGATGAAATTAACCAAGAAATTAAACAATATCTAGAATTGAATGAAAATTCAAATACAACTATTTGGAAGTTATAGGATGCAATGAAAGCAGTTATTAGAGAGAAATTAAACAGCTGTGAATTCATATACTAGGAAAACAGACTGGGAGCAAATAGGTACCCAAATGCTGTACTTCAAACTTTTAGAAAAGGAAAAGCAGACCAAACCTAAACCCTGAACATGAAGGAAATTATAAAGACTAGAGCAGAAATTAATTAAATCAAGATGAAGAAAGCAATACAAAGAATTAACAAATCAAAAAGCTGGTTCTTTGAATGATTAAATAAAAGTGATAAGCCTCTAGCTACCCTCATCAAAAAGGGGAAAGAAAAAACTCAAATTCAAGCGTTAAGTAATGAAAAAGGGTGAAGTTACCACAGACACTGTGGAAAGTCACAATATTATCAATGGCTACTTTGATAATTTTACCCTCACAGAAGTGAAGACACAGAAGAAATGGACAGATTCCTAGAAAGTTACTATTATCAAAACTGAAACAAGATATGGGAACTCTCAATAAATCAGCAACAGTCAGTGCAATTGAAAATGTAATAATAATAAAAAATCTACTGACAAAAAAAAGTCCAGGTCCTCATGGATTCACAGTTGAATTCTCCAAGAAATTTACAGAAGATATAATACCAATACTCTTCAAACTCTTCAATGAAATTGAAAAGGAAACCATCCTCCCAAAAACTTTTCTGGAGGCAAAATTATACTGATGCCAATACCAGAGAAAGATGCAACTAAAAAAGAGAACTACAGGCCAATGTCTCTCCTGAACATAGATGCAAAAATCATCAAAAAAAAAATATTATCAAATAAAACACAGCAAATCATTAAGACGATTATGCACCACGACCAGGTAGGATTCATCCCAGGGATCCAAAGATGGTTCAACATACTCAAATTAATAACTGTAATACACTAACTATATCAATACAGCCAAATCCAAAACCACATGATCACCTCAACTGATGCAGAAAAGGCTTTTGACAAAGTCCAACACTCATTCATGTTCAAAATCCTACAGAAAATTGGAGAGATGGCCTCTACCTCAGTCTGTTAAAAGCTATCTGTGACAATATAATGGCTGACATAATTGTAAATGGGAAAAAACTGAAATCTGGTACCAGCCATGGATATCCCCTACCACCATTCCTATTCAATATAGTTCTGCAATCATTAGCTAGAGCCATTCATTATACAGAAGAGAAAAGTAAAAGGACTAGGAATAGGAAAGGAAGAGTTTAAAACACCATTATTTGCAGATGATGTGATACTCTACTTGGAAGACCAAAAACTCCACCAAGAACCTACTAGAATTAATAAGCAAATTTAGTAGCATAGCAGGATACAAAGTCAATACCCAAAAGTGAATAGCATCCATCTACACAGATAACAAACACACTGAGAGGGAAATTAGAGTGACAGTAACTTTGACAATAGCATCATGGAAAATGAAATACTTAGGAATTAATCTAAGGAAGGAAAAGATATATTCATGGAAAATTAAAATACTCTGAAAAAAGATATCTTAGAGGTATTCAGAAAATGAAAAAAAAATATTCCCTTATACTGGAAGGAAGAGTCAACATTGTGAAGATGGCCATCCTTCTAAGATTGTTATAGAGATTTAATGTAATCCCTATCAAAATACCATCAACATATCTCACAGACCTGGAGAAATCATTCATGAAATTTATTTGGAACCAGAGAAAATCTAGAATTGCAGACAATCGTGGACAACAAAGATTAAGCAGGAGCCATTACAATTCCTGTCTTTAAATTATACTGCAAAGCCACAGTGATAAAGTCAATGTGGCATTGGCCAAAAAAAAAAAATAGACTTGAGGATGAATGGAATAGATTAGAACATACAGAAGTAAATACAAACATACTCAGCCACCTTATCTTTAACAAAGGGGCCAAACATGTTTACTGGAAGAAAGCCTCTTTGACAAATGGTGCTGGAAAAACTGGCTCTCCACATGCTGAAAACTAAAATTTGACCCTGGTGTATCAACTTTCACTAAATGAAAGTCAAAATGGATTAAAGATCTAAATATTAAAACAGAAACACTAAATCTGATGGAAGAGAAAGTAGGAGGAAATCTTAAAGACATTGGGTAGGCAAACAGTTCATTAATAAAAATCAAAATGCACATGTAACACTGAAAGAATTAACAACAGGGACCTCCTCTTGTTGAGATTTTACACATCAAAAGAAATTACCAACAGAGTGAAAAGACAACCCACAAGTTTCAAAAAGAATTTTAACTAATAAGTATTAAGACAAGGGTCTTCTATCTAGAATTTATAAAGAATTAGAAAACATTAGGTCCCCAAAATTCAAAGACCCAATCCAAAAATAGTCATCCGAGATGAAACACACTTCTTAGGGGAAGAAATACTAGAAGCTAATAAATATATGAAAAATGCTCCACATCACTAATCATTCATGAAATTCAAATTAAAGCAACACTTAGATACCATCTCACTCAAGAAAGAATGGCTATCATAAAGAAATCCAACAGCAACAAATTTTGGAGAGGCTGTGGGGAAAAGGGAACATTTCTCCACTGCTGGTGAAAATGCAGACTGGTGCAACCATTATGGAAATCAGTGTGGAGACTCCTTGTTATGGTTTATGTCTAGTTGTCCCCCCAAAGCCTCATGAAATCATGGGGTGGGGACTTCTAAA
Source organism: Myocastor coypus (assembly GCA_004027025.1). Taxonomy (NCBI): domain Eukaryota; kingdom Metazoa; phylum Chordata; class Mammalia; order Rodentia; family Myocastoridae; genus Myocastor; species Myocastor coypus. The sequence goes on along the minus strand of PVJA010005776.1, from coordinate 25,859 downwards.
GTTTGAGACTTGAATAATGATCCACTGGGATTATGTGTTTTAATATTGTTGGGATTATGGTCTGAGTACTGCTGAGAATATGGGTATAGGCTGAGGCAGATAGGCTAAGGCAGAGAGCCTGGGTATGGGCCCAACGCTCCAGCGCCATCCATTTTCAGGGCTAGTTGATTCGGCAGGTGAGTTGTTACACACTCCTTAGTGGATTCCGACTTCCATGGCCACCGTCCTGCTGTCTATATCAACCAACACCTTTTCTGGGGTCTGATGAGCATCAGCATCGGGCGCCTTAACCCAGCGTTTGGTTCATCCTGCAGTGCCAGTTCTGCTTACCAAAACTGGCCCACTAGGCACTCGCATTACACGCCCAGCTCCACACCAGCGAGCTGGGCTTCTTACCCATTTAAAGTTGGAGAATAGGTTCAGATCATTTCGGCCCCAAGACTTCTAATCATTCGCTTTACTGGATAAAACTGCGATGCGGGTCTTGGTCTGTCTGCGAGAGCACCAGCTATCCTGAGGGAAACTTCGGAGGGAACTACTAGATGGTTCGATTCCCCTTTCGCCACTATACACAGGTCGGACGACCGATTTGCATGTCAGGACCGCTACGGACCTCTAGCAGAGTTTCCTCTGGCTTCGACCTGCCCAGGCATAGTTCACCATCTTTCGGGTCCTAACACGTGCGCTCCTGGTCCACCTCCCTGGTGCGACGGGCGAGACGGGCCAGTGGTGCGCCCTCAGCGGACTGGAGAGGCCTCGGGATCCCACCTTGGCCAGGGGCGGGGAGCGGGGGAAGAGGACCACCTCCCCGCCCGCCACCGCCAGCCTTCACCTTCATTGTGCCATGGCGGCTTTTGAGCGAGCCCCCGACTTGTGCACATGTTACACTCCTTGGTCCCTGTTTCAAGACAGGTCGAGTGGGTAGCCGACATCGCCGCCAACCCCGTACACTCGCTTATTCCGCCCTTGCGGGTGCGTGGCCAACAAGAAGAACCCCTAGACCCGACAGCGCGACCCGCCCAGGGTGCACTGGGGACAGTCCGCCCCGCACCCGCCCCCACCCCTGTCCCGCTCCGCCCCCGAGGAAGAGAGGCGGGGGGTGGGAGAACGGTCGCGCAGTGGGAGGGGTGGGCCGGCCCCCCTGGACAATGGCGCGACACCGCGGGGGCAACCCCCTTGAGGGGAATCTCCGCGGCAGTGGGACCCGGGTAGGGGGAGAGTGCGGCAACCGGTCTGGCTACTTCGGTCCGGAGATTCAGCGAGCCGATGATGCCGGGGAGCTGTAACACTGGGGGGCGGATGGACCTGACCCGCCCGCGAGCCGAACCGGGACGGACGGGGACGGGGGACCCCCGAGCCACCTTCCACACTGGGCCTTCTCAGCTGACCTTGCTTACCATCCGTACTTGGGGAAGTAGGTGTTCCAAATGTTACACACGCCACCGCCACTTGACATCCGCATTTGGGGAGAGCAAAACCAAGATCGTGACATTCGCAGGGTCAAGGTTCCAGAGGTCAGAGGCATGGGCATGGGCTGCGTAGGGGCAGGGGTACAGGGGCTGGAAGGTGGGGGCCGGGCTGGCAAGAAACCAGCGAGTACGGGTGGTAAGCAAGGAGGCAGGCACCAGGGCCTTCAAGTGTGCCGCGGAGCACCCCCGGGAGCCTGTCCCTCGCTCCCGCCCTCGCTCTGGCCCGCCTCTGCGGGAGCAATCTCTGGACAGCAGGCCGCGTGGCTCAGCACGACCAACACCGACGCAGTCCCGCCCAGCAAGCCGACTTCCTGGGACTCCATCTCGCCCAACGAGGCCAGATATCACCCCTTGCCGCTCCGGCTACCAAGCGCCAGAGGCTAACCGTATAAAAGTGGCCACTAGGTGGAGCTCCAGGACCTCCTCCTAAATCACAGGCGGCCTTGGAGCTCGGAGCTCCCGGCTCCCAAGAACGAGACGTGGAATCCACTGCAATCCGGAAACACTGCATTAGAAACACAACTACTTCCTCCTAGTTCCAAGAAAAGAAAACTTTCTCTTTTCTTCTGCTTCTTGTTCGCCCTGCACTTCGGAACCAATATTGATTAGAAAAGTTCTCACGTCTGCTCTCTGGGCTCTCTGTAACATTTGTGAGGACAACAATATGCAGTGTCTCAACTATTGTGAATGTGCTACTCACATGTTTTGAAACTCTAATATTCTTATCGCTTATTAAAAATTAAGGCAAGGGGGAGCTGAGGAGATAGCTCCAAGGCACACGTGCCTGCTGGGCAAGTGCAAGGTCGTGAGTTTGAACCCCGGTCCCGCCAAAAAAATATTAAGGCAAGGGGCTGGGCAGTTAGCTCCAGGGCACGACTGCCTGCCAGGCAGGTGCAAGGTTGTTAGTTCGAATCCCACTCCCGCAAAAAAAAAAAAAAAGCCAAGACAAATAGGAGCCAGGCGTGGTGGTTCATGCACGTAATGCCAGAACTCGGGAGGCTGAGGCAGGAGGATTGGTGCGAGTTCGAGACCAGCCTGGGCTACAAAATTGAGCTCACGGCGAGTCTCAACTGCATAACGAGACCCTGTCTCAAAAAGACACATAAAACTAAACAAAGAATAAAGAAAATAGAAAAAAAAATGCAAATAACAAAATGAAAGAAGACGTTGAGAAGCACCATAAGGTGCCCAAAAGTCACGATCGTTCAGTCGGTCGGTCGGTCGGGAGGGCGTCGAGAAGTGGAGGCCCAGTGGCGTGGGTGGCGGCGGTTGCCGATAGCTGTCTTCCTTCCATCTGCCGGGAAACAGTACTACAAGCCCTCAATACCGGGCCCCCGACCCCTGTCGCCGGCCGAGTCAAGCTAGGAAACCGAAAGTACAACACTGCCGACGCGAGACAGACTGAGCGGCTGCCCTAGGGTCGCCTCTTCGATGATTTCTCCCCGCCTCCCCGGGCGGGGAGGTGTCACAGGGGAGACCGGGGCAGTGCGGACAGGAGAATCAGGTCTCTCAGAGGCTTAAGGGGCCAGCGAGCGGCATCGGGCAAATAAATCCTGGGACGTCAGACGGCCACAGGCCCAAGGGAACCTTCAGGACAGAGGGGGGCGTGCCGGGGCGGAGCGTGTTGGGCCGCGCCTGGGCGGAGAGGGGCGGCCCGGGCCGGGCTGGGCGGGGCCGGGCCGGGCCTAAAGCCCGTCCCGGCCCCGCCCAGCCCGGCCCGGGGAATCCTACCGCGAGGGTGCCCTGCCTGTCAGACCGAGTGAAGCAGAGAAAATTTCAAAGCCAAATACACCCAGGATCAAATACCCGTCAGGCTCAGAGGTACACGATCTGCGTCGCAGCGACTGGGCACTTGGGGAAGCAGGCGTTCCAAATGTTCCCGGCCCGGCCTGAACCGGTCCGGGGAATCCTACCGCGCCGGTGCCCTGCCTGTCAGACCAAGTGAAGCAGAGAACATTTCAAAGCCCAATACACCCAGGATCAAATACACATCAGGCTCACAGGTACACGATCTGCGTCGCAGCGACTGGGCACTTGGGGAAGTAGGTGTTCCAAATGATACACACGCCACCGCCACTTGACATCCGCGTTTGGGGAGAGCAAAACCAAGATCGTGACAATTTATTTTTATCAGTTCATACTGTAATTTCTTTCCAGTTTTCTCCTATTGAAAGATTAGGCTTAAGAGAAACTTCAGCTTCAAAGGAGAAGGAACAAAAAAGGAAACTGGCTACATTAGATTCAGAACTATTCTATTTACTTCACTAAAATTCTGTTCAATTTTGGTTTTGGATGAAAAGAAAATAGAGCAGAGACATTCTGGTGTTAAAAATAGTAGGTATTTATTATATAAAAAAAGGCAAAATGGAGGAGGAAGATCTGAGATGGTAGAAAATAATAGATATTAATAGGAAACATACCAAAAACCTTCGTTCTCCTGAAGAATACTGACTACTTTTATTTTACTCAAGCCAAAGAATAAAATCCTATGCCTGCCCCTAAAACAACAAACTTTTATTCTCTGAGTATTTCCATTTCCAGCATGATTCTTTCTATTAAGGAGTACACAGGATGCTTCCTAACTGAATTATTCATAGAATTAGGCCATAAGTTTTAAGAATTTCAGGATGATATTGATAACACCGCCTGTGGACTAGAACATATGACTGCAGATGACTCCATGTTGATCCTACTGAATCTGGCAATCTTTAATTAGAAAAATTATTAATGAGATACAATTTTATTAATTAATTTACCATTATCATATACTTAGTATTCCTTTTTACCGTTTTTTTTTTTTTTTTTTTTTGGCTCCTTTTTAGGTTGGTTAATTCCCCCATTCATTTGTTCAGTGGAGCAGTAATTTCCATTCTAAGATCGTTGGGGTCCTAAGAATCCTGCAATATCATAATGGAGAATCAGATTTGGGGATGTGTACAGTCATATTCAGTACCCCCAAAATCTCAACAAATTATACATCTACTATAGATAAAGGTACACTTTTGTTTTTGTTGTTGTTGTACCAGGAATCAAACTTGGGGCCTTGTGCTTTCTAGGCAAATGCTGTGCCACTGAACTGCATTCCCAGCCCTGGACACAGATTTTTTTAAAATATGACTCAACTTCTATTAAGGAGTATACAGAATGCCTCCTAACTGAATTATTCATAGAATTAGGCCAAAAGAATGGTACAAGAAAAGCAAGGTCTTATCATATATCTCAGATCAGACGCCTGTATTTGCAAATCAACTTTCATTGAAACACACCCATTGTGTATGGTGTTTTCTTGCTATTTTGCAGCTGAATATTTGCCATAGAGATGTGCAACTTACAGATAGTGGCCATTGTTATACTCTGAGACATGGCAATGTTTTTATTCTCTCTAGAGAGGGAAATAATTGATTAGCCCTGACTATAAGTTATGAAAGTTTCTCAGAGTATTAACCACTGACCATGGTTTATTCAGATCACTTGTACAATTTATTGAGGAGAAAACTGAGAAAGATTTTTCAGTTGAACCAGATTATTCTCGTGTCTCCAAAAGAAAACTTGGATCAGTGTAACACAATATGCTAAATTTTCTGATTTTCCAAGTTCTCTGAGCCTTTCCGTATCTGAGCTATCTGAAATTCTGTAAATTCCAGATCAGTAAGGGTAACACAAATTATTCTTGTCTAAACACATGTAAATTTCTCTAAAAGGTAAAATTGGTTTCTATCCCTCCACTTTCCATCAAGAAGTCAGTTTTGGGGTCTAGAGAGATAGCTCAGAGGCATAAGCACCTACCTGCAAGCTCAAGGACCTAAGTTCTATCCCAGGAACACTGTGTAGGCCCTGGAACCAGGCACCCTTGTGCACACCTGTAACCCCAGCCCTTGGCAGGTTGAGACAGGAGGATCACTGTGAGTTGAGGACCAACCTGAGGGTCACAAAAGTGAACACGAAGCCAGCCCAAATTGCATAGCAAGACCCTACCTCAGAAAAAAAGGGGTCAGGGAGTCCGTTATGAATCTATGAAAAAATCCATTCCGAAGTTCCTTGCTGCTTACACTGTGGCTCTTTGAAGTCTCTAAAGAATTTATTTTACTGGATTCCACATTAATAAATGAGGTTAGTAAAAGCCTTCAAGTATTCATTTTGTATTTGTCATGATTTACCCTCTTTTAACCAAATTTCTTTTACCATCACTAATATAATTTCTGAAATCCATGTTAGACTTATCGAATCAATCATTCCATCTAAAAGCCCAAGAATGTTGCTTGTTAATAGTTCTTCAGTGACCTTTGAGCATGCAAAAGCTTAGTAACCACTGAGTTCTATCAATCATCCCTATGAGGCTTATAAATTATTATATTTATTCTTATAATTCCATTCTTATCTAAACAAACTTTCAGTTGCAAAAATCATAACCAGTAATGAGCAGATTAATAAAAAAAGAACTTCAGTTAAAAGACAGAATCTTAAGTTGTGTTACGTGTATGCCTTTAAAACCTAACATGAAGTACATCTATGAGAAAATCAAATTTGCCCACTGCAACTAATCCAAGGTCAAAGCCTTGAAGGTTTTCACTGACTGGAGTTTCCTGAAGAAGCCAAGCCAAAGATGTTACCAATCTCTAGTTAATTTTCAGTGAAGTGAAAACTGTATCAGAGCAACATGAGAGTTGTATCCTTGATTTTAGTGTTCCCATTTATTTCTAGTTGACTTGCTTACGATTAGCCTGTCAGAAACAGTTTCAGCATCCCATCTTTCCAATAGACACAACTTAATTTTTCACAGAAACATCTACACTATTTTATACTTATTCTCTCCACTTAAGCAATATTTCATAAAATTGTATCATTCCAGGAGCAAGAAAAATAAGGTAAACGTACTTGTTTGGGAACAAAAGCAGTTGTCTCCTAGACAAGCTACAAGCAATGTGATGGGTGCAGAAAATGCAGGGATTTCTGCAGAGAAAAAGGTTATTTTAGTCACCTGTCAAAGATTGTGCAAAGCGCTAGAGAGTGTTGGTAAATGAGGCAGACCAGCTAAGTGGGCCAATGAAGGTACCATTGACTGCCTTTTAACTTGGCTCTATAATCTGTGAAGAAAATACTTTAGAATAAGGCTAGTTGTTTGGGAAAAGACCAGATGACAAATATGTAAGAATGCCGTGCAGCCTGTGTGGGAGTATTTATCTCTGCCACTGTAGTAGAAAGCACTGCAGATGATGGACATTATCCCATAAAATTTGATTTATAAATAAAAGCGTCTGATCTGAGATCCATGCCTAGACTTTGCCCTTTTTATTCTATTTTCTAACTCAGTGATTCCCAACTTATTCAACCACTAAGAATCACTTTTAATTTTTCCCTATTTCCATAGATTGTATAAACTCTAAAACAACATAAAATATTTATTATCATTTTGGACTGCCAATTTTAGTTTAACCAATGGCATATCAAGCTATACATTGTAACAATACTCTATATATAAGACTCCAAAATTTCACCAAAATACTTTTAGATTTAATAATCAAAATCACTTGCACAGCTGGATACAAAGTCAACACTCAAAAATCAATAGCTTTCTTTGTACATAAGTAATAAGCTTACTGAGAAAGAAAAGGAGAAAATAACACATTTCACAATAGCAACCCAAAAAAGTGGAATACCTAGGTATCAATCTAATGAAGAAGGTAAAAGACTTTTGCATTGAAACCTACAGTACTCTGAAAAAAGGATATTGAGAAAATGGAAAGATTTCTCTTGTTCTTGCATATGGAGAACAAATATAGTGGAAATAGACATACTACCAAAATTGTTACACAGTTTTAATGCATTCCAACAGCACATTTCACAGAATTAGAGAAAAAATTATTAAATTTGGAATCATAAGAGACTTTGAATAGCAAAAACAATTCCAAGCAACAAAGGCAATGCAAGAGTATCACAATCCCTAACTTGAAATTATACTACCAGCTATTGGGATAAAAACATAAAAAACCTAGCATAATGAAACAGATTACAAGATGCAGAAATAACTTCAGACATGCTCAGCCACCTCATCTTTGACAAAGAAGCCAAAAACCCTCTCTCTCTGGAAGAAAGATAGCTTCTCTAAATGGTGCTGGAAAAACTGACTTTCCTCATGCTGAAGACTAAAACTAGTCTCATATACTTCACCATGCACTAACCAAATAACCAAAATCAACTAATAACCAAAGCACTAAGCCAAAATCAAAAGGTAGCACAAATAAAAATATAAAACAGAAACACTAAATTTTCTGGAAGGTGGAAGAGGTAAGAACTCGAGAAGATATTGGTGTAGACAAAGACTTTATAAACAAAATCCCAATTGTGCAAATAACTATCACAAAGAATCAATAATTGAGATTTTGTTTTATTAAAACACTTGCACTGCAAGAAAAACTACCAAAAAAATGAAAAGACAACCCAAATGTGAGAAAAAAAATTGCCAGCTGCTCATCAGACAAATTACTACTAACTAGAATATATAAAAATTTTGAAAAAAATCTCAATGATTTATGGAAAATATCAGTTCCATATTAAGTATAAAGTATTTAGTATTTAGAAAGACAGTGGTGATAAGTTCAGGTACCTATATTATAGATTAGTAGTATCACTAAGCTTCTCTTCTGGAGGGTTAAGAACTTCAGTTTACAGACCAAAAATTAGAGGGGAAAAAACGGGCTACAAGGTTAGCCAATATTTTGGCCCTACCCCTTCAAGGTCAGTGAGAACTCAGGACATAAGCAAACCTGTACTACAACATCCTATAACTCAGTGGTGTCCCAAATTTATGATTATGGGACATTATGGGAGATTATGGGGATTGTGATTATGGGAGATTATGGGGCCACAGAGGAAAGGGATTGACAATGTATCGTGTGCCTAAGGAGAGTCACTTAGAGAGAAAACATTCTCTCAGACTTTCACAGAGAGCAAATTGGTCAAGCAATGGCAGTAACTTATCCATATGGATGACACTGACAAAAGTTCTATAAAATGCTATACATTGTTTCAGGGTAAGTCCTGAGGGACTCTGGCTTACCTTGTCAGATACAAAAGTTACATTTTCTTGTTACATAGGTCTTGCTTTAACTTGGTCTTAACCATCCGGCAGAAAAGTCTAACCACCAGGTATGAAAAGTAAAGCCATTTAATATGCTGAGCTATAAAAGGCTCAAGTCAACAACTTCCAACATTGCCAGTTCTGCTGATGACAAACTACTTTTATGGACTATTAGACTATACACACAACTACTTTCTGTTAGTTCAATGAGAAGAAATATATGTGCCGATAGTGTTTGGAAGAGTTATCATGTCTGCATCTTGTACTCTGAACAACTACTATGAAGACAACAATATACATTGTGTCAATTATTATGGCTGTCCAACTAACATGTTTTGAAACTGTCTCAATATTATTTCTCATTAAAAATAATAAAAAAGAAAAGAAATAAACCAGCACACCATCCCCACATCTCAAGACTCAATCTAAAAACGGGCATCCCAAATGAATAGGCACTTCTCAGATAAAGAACTAGAAGCAGCACGTAAACTATATTTGAAAGTTCTACATCAATGGTCATTCAAGAGATACAAATTAAAGCAATGCTGAGATTTCATCTCATGCCACAATGAATGGCTATTATCAAGAAATCACTAATAATAACAAATGCTAGTGGGTTGTGGGAAAAAGGAACTCTTCTCCACTTCTGGTGGTAGTATAGACTAGTGCAAACACAGGAAAATCAGTGTGAAGATTCTTTAAAAAATTAAAAGTGCAAGTCCCATTCAGCCCAGCTATTCCCTTTCTTGGTATCTTCCTGAAAGAATTAAAAGCATTATACCACAGAAACATATGCACACCTATGTTAATAGTGGTACAGTTTGTAATAGCTAGGTCTTGGAAATAGCACCAATGCTTATCAATTGATTAATGGATAAAGAAGAGCTTTAAATACAACATAGTATCATTCTACCATAAAGAAAGATACACTTGAGATATTTCTAGGTAAATGGACACATCTTTAGATCATCCTAAGTGGAATAAATTAGGAGGATTACGTAAATGCCACATTGATTCTCTGGTGTAATAAGCCAAATAAGGACCAAAATGTATAACAGATCTTATAAAACAAGAAGAAAATATTCAGATGGGAAGGCGAAGTAGAGAGAAGGAAAGGAAAGAGGAGAGAGGGGAACAGAAAAAATGGACACAAAATTTTGTAAACAAGATTAAGCGGGGTAGAAGGGAGGATAGGGGAGTGGAAAAAAGATCAAGATATATCATGTATAGGTACAAATTCTTTATGATGAATTTGATCATTATGTATGCCTAAAATATACCAGTAGAATCAATTTTTTAAAGAAAGGATTCTCTTCTAATGTATTATTTTTGTCCGGTGCCGAAAGAAACGGCGAGAAGACCCAATGAATGTAGCTTCAGAGGACTCACTGAAATTTCTCTTCGAGTGAGCCCAGAGCCTCAGAAGGCTCCTTTTTTATTTAGCTTTTTTAAAATGGCTAAGGAGTATACATCGCTACTTTAATAGATACAACATATTCCGGACATGTAGCTCACGCAAATACTAACAGACACGTAGCTCACACAAATGTTAAAAACAATATTTTAAGCAAGGAAAGAGGCAACCATTGGTGTCACGTACCCAATAAACAAAGAACATGGCACCCACGGATGAGCTATCATCTGCAACCTCGAGTCCCAGCTTTCCAAGACTCCCAAGCAACAGAAGGCAGCCCTCCTCCAGCTCCGTCCATATCTCACCGCGTCTAGAAACCAACTGGCCTTCATTCTTGTCTCTATGTTACTACATTCTAATATTCTTGTAACTATCATCTGAGGCTGAATAGGTGGGATCACCCTATCCTGAACTTTCATTCATCAAAACTATAAGTAAAAGATAACTTTTTACATTATGCTACCAAGCTTTAAGTGTGTTGTGTTTTACTTTGGTTTTGATTTTGATTTTGGTTTTGGTTTCGGTTTTCATTTTGGTTTCTGAGACAAGGTCTTCCTGTACAGTTCAGGCTGACCTTGAAATCATTGCAATCCTCCTGCCTCAGCCTTTCCAGGACTGCAATTATAGGCATGTGTCATTAATCATGATTTAAGTGATTTTTAAACAGTAAGGAGCATGACTATTCTCCCTTCATGCCCGTCTACCACTCCTATCATTTGTTTGAGAACATTTTCAGATTCCACTTTGAATGTATAAAACTTCTTCTGGGGCTGGCCAGACAACTCACAAGACTAAAGCACCTGCTTATACGAAGTGCAGGGACCAGGGCTCGAGCCTCAGCACTACATGCCATGCGGGCCCTGCCCCAGGGTCAAGGTGAGGCAGCGAATGAGACTAAGTGTGGTGGCACGCATCTGTAATCCCAGCACTTGGAAGGCTGAAAACAGGAAGATCACTAAGAGTCCAACCTGTGTAGTGAGACCCTGTCGATCCTGTACTAAATACAGTTTTTTAAAAAAAAATAGTGAACTTCTCCCAATCCCTGAAATCAGTTTTTAGCATCTATGCTTCTGAATTTGCAGTACGTTGCCATTTTATCCTGCTGTACCATTTCCTTTGTACCTTTCTCAGGGGAATGTAACATCTAAGAATAATGAGCGTTTTAACCAGTTTTTTGTTCCCATCATAAAATACTTGAGAAATCAGTGAAAGGAGCAAAGGCTCATTTTTGCGCACAATTTTAGAGGTTTCCATCAAGAATCATTTGGATCCTGTGGCTCTGGGTCTGTGATAAGGAAGAATATCATGGTAGGAGGCCTATGGCAGAGTGAAGCCTTCACCTGGTGGTCACCAAGGATGCAGTTAACAGCAGACATGAACAAAATATTCCCTTCAGAGGAGTGTTTCCACTGGCATACCTCCTCCAACAAGGCTCTACTGCTGTCAGGTAGGCACCAGATGTGTAACACATGAGTTGCATAACATTCAAACCCTAATAATATGTAACAGATATATAACATACTTCTGTTTCTTAAGCCCATATGAAAAAGTGCTCTTATATTCAGTGAGGTATCATCCCATTATGTAGCTGATGAAATTTAATAATTTGTCTGAGGTCATCCAATATAGAGAGCAAAGTTTGTCTACCTAAGCAGTCTGGTAAAGAAGTGACTCCTTGGCCACAATGACTAATAGCCAGAGTGCCATCAGTCTGGGTTTTATCTGACAGTTCCTGGCCTGATGTCCTTGTGCAAGTACTTTTTGTGTGAAGTTTCAGTAAAGTGGGTGCAAGAGTATGATTCTGCAGAAATCTTTTTTGATAGTTATCGTTAGTTATCTATGCATGAGAATCCTTCATAACCTAGTGATTTGCATTTAATTTGTTTTTTTGTTTGTTTGTTTGTTTTTTTGTGAGACCAGGGTTCGAACTCACGACCTTGCACTTGCCCAGCAGGCACTTGTGCCTCAGAGCTATCTCCCTAGCCCCTTAATTTGTTGTTAATAGTCAGAAGCAACTTCATTTTTATTCTGAAAACTTTCACATCTCTTTCACATCTGGTAAAAATTAGAGGTTGCTTTTATAAAGCTCACACAGTCAGCACTGTGGAGAGTACTTTGGAAGGCAGAGAATTACAAAAGTTACAGAAAGCACTTCTATCAAGCCCCATTATTCACAGAAAATCATTCAAATTAATCTTGCCTGCCATGCTGCTATCCCACTACCAAATTCCTAGAGCATTTGATTCTTACAATCAAAATGTAGCACTTAACTACATTTTATATCATGCCCTAACTATTCCCTGTCATTACCCAACTCACCCTAGTGAAACAATACAAGAAACATCTATGGCAATGAAATGCCTTGTAAAGATGCCACAGGTCTGACAGATGCCACGGGTCAGCTACTAGCTTCTCCAGAAGCTCTGGCTACCACATCCAGCCTCAGACCTGGCTGCTCTCAGCTATCAGGTGTGCTCCACTGTGGATCAACTTTGGGTATTGTTACTCTCTGCCTTATTAACAGATACATATGACTGGGTCCAGTGAGCCTGTCCCTTATTTTTCTACTGTAAATTTGTAATTTAGCATGATAATATCCAGCCATGTGTCCTGTTGCCTTTTCCTGAGGGACACAAAAATCAATGTCTGCATTGAGCCACTTGGTGTTATGAATGGCAGGTGTGTGCTCATGTGCCAAATGAACAAAATGGGCTTTTTGCCCATTTTATGTCCCACGTAACTTTGTTGTGCAGATGTTCATCCCAGTGCAACATGGTTTTCTTTTGATTTTTCTAGAAGGAGTAGCCCAGTTCAGTATAGTGACACATGAAAAACTAGATTTACAAGTTTTAGAGTAAGTCAAAAGTAAGTCATCAGATTTATTATGCATGAATGATAAAGGTGATCCTTTATCAAAAAAATATGCTTTCGCAACAGAAGAGTGGTGTTGGTGGGTGACGAGAATGATGATGAGAACTTTGATATTGGCCATGTAAGCCAAAGATCCTATGACAGTAAAATGGAGCAATGATTGATGAAATAGACAAGGGAATGTAGGCCTACTTGATTCAGATTATGAAGAAAACTGCAATACGTTGTACACATTTGACTAGTTAAAGTGTTGTGAAATGTCCATGTAACAAGATGGAATGATCTAATGTTTAAGTCTGGAAATACAGTGAGGGTCTTGGCAGTGGTGAAATGTATTAGACAGAATTCTAGCACTGCTACTCAATGTTAAGAATTGTAACTGACAAAATGCTAAAAGATACTGTGAAATGCACGGTCTAAAATCCACGTAAAATATTCGGTATGCATCAATAGTCATACTGAAATATGTATTTATTAAGACACCTCACTAGCTGCACTGAAAACAATCATAAGTCTTCTGTACTTAGCAGGAATTTCTCATGTTGATCACAGGAATGTAAAAGATTTATTATTTTTTTTTTGGTGAGACCGGAATTTGAACTGAACCTTACACTTGCTGGGCATGCACTTGTGCCATGGAGCTATCTCCCCAGCCCCAGGAATGTAAAAGATTTATGAAAAGTTATGCAACAAAATGTGGCATAAAAGTTTATGCCTTTGTAGATGCAAATACTTGTCATGCTTTCAATTTAGATGATTATCCTGGAACTTTAGCCATAAGGTCCTTATTATATAATAATAAACTGAATGATGCTGAGAACAGGCTTGTGACTCCCACCCCCATAACTAATCATAATATAACATTCAACAGTTGTTTTACCAGTTCTCAGTCAATGTTACCTTTACTAACAGTATACAAGTTGACCATCACAGGGACTAAATGCAGGATCAAAGCAGAAATTCCAAATAAAGTGTTGCAATTTTAAAACAGAATTGTATCACACACTATTTGGGTTTCAGAAAGATATAATATTGGTCTCCTCTATGGCAAAGAAAAACAATTTGTACTTCTGATATCAACATTGCACCATGGTGGAAATATTGATAGGAATACCTTGGCACAATGGAAGCCTGGGTTGAAAACTTTCTACAACCTAAGTAAAGGTGAGCATCAACTATGACATCCTTTGGAACATAAAACATTGGCCAATAGTTGTTTCACTTAATCCTAAGTATGTTTTGCATAGATAATTTGATAGTTTAGAAAGAAAATAACAAGTGAAAAATATCATGCAAAAATGTTTTCAGACGGTTGGGAATGGAGGTCATAAGTAATACTTTACATCAGAGGAAAAATGAAATGTTTCTGTCCAGGAAACTACCAAGAAAAATATGTAGAGCACACTGGTGAGGTAACAGGTGAACAGGCACATCACAAAGATCTACTATGACAACAAGAAAACAAGTTGTCAACTTTTCCTACAAGAAAGTACAGAAAAACAAAACATATATGCCATCAGTATAAGCAGTGCTTGTGTGTATAACATGCAGTTGTCATGTACAGACTGCCTACATTATGACAGTGGAAGCAAAACTTATTTCTGTAGTAGACTTTGTATTTACATTGTCATTTACATAGGTCTTTACTTCTGGTGTTATCTTTTAGTTTTTGCAAGTAAATAAACTACTGATCTGAAAATGTTCATACCCATTGTATATCTGATGTTTTATTGATATCTCATTTCCATGCGAAGTGCATGTTGTACAATATTGTAAGAAGCTCCTGACAAAATGGAAAGACAGGTGATAAGGCTGCCACATAAGAAAACTACACACATGTGCTATCAGTGTGAGGCATGGAACATACAGTGGTCATGTGTGAAGACTACCCTGAATGTAACAGTAAAAGCAAAGCTTATTTTTATGGTAGAATTTGATTAATATTTTCATTGTAGTAGTTATGGTTTGTGTCTAGTTGTCTCCCCAAAGCCTCATGCAATCATGGGGTGGGGACTTCTAGAGTTCGAGATTTGACTCATGACCCACTGGAATTATGTGTTTTAGTATTGATGAGATTATGGGTCTGAGTACTACTAGGATTACAGGTGGGGTCTGAGGTAAATAGGCTGGAGCAGAGAGCCTGATGTAACATAAAGAGACACAGAGAGACAGACTCTCTCTGTTGCTCCCTGCTGTCCTTATTGGTCAGTTGCCTCTGTTGTGATTGTTGCTGTTCTGCCGCCATAAACTGGATGCTCTCTGCCCTGTTCCACTCAGCCTTGGAGCCGGCCGAATATGGACTGAAACCTCCAGCAACTGTGAGGTAAATAAACTTTTCTTTCTTTCATTTTGAGTGTTGGGTATTTGTCCCAGCAAAGAGAGAAGAGTAACTAAGACAGTAGTTCATATAGGAATTTATTTCTGATAGTGCCTTTTAGGTTTTGTAAGCAAGTAACATGTGAAAATGCTGATGTTTATTGTAAATGAAAAACACGTATTAATAATTAAATACCTTATTTTATTGATTTTTATATTCCTGTTGACTATGTACTGCATAATATATCAAGAAATTCCTGACAAAACAACAAGACCACTGAGATGTCAAAAATGTCATACAAAAATGCCAGGAAAGCAAACGTGCTGTCAGTGTGAGCCACACGTGTAAATGGAATGTGCTGTTGTCACACGCAGGCTGCTGGAGGTGTGATCATTGAAGATATTTTTATGAAGTGCTATTGGTATTTTCACTGAAGTTCATATAAGAATTTTGTTGGTTTTTTAGAAACTTAGTACTCAAAAATGTCCATGGTGAAAATATTCAAGCTTTTTTTATAAATGCTTGATAAATATTAAACATTCAATACTTCATTTTTGCGGGGTTTTTATTAAGTGCTCATTGTTTAGAGTCATAAAACTCATAATTTAAATAATTAACGAATAGAAAGATACTAGGGACTGGGCATAGTGGAACGAGCCTGTAATCCCCACGCTTGGGAGGCTGAAAACAGAAGGATCACTGAGTCCTATCTGTGCAGTGAGACCCTACAGTCCCTGTACTAAATACAAAAAAAAATCTTAAAAAGTGAACGTGGGCGACAGACCCATGTTTATACACCTTGATGACAAAATTAGTTTCATGCCTGCAAACTGTGGCCTAATTCGGGGACAGCTTACATTAGGCTGTCTCACCAGTGTCAGCCACAACTGTTAGAGCCTCCGTGCCACCAGAGGGCGCATCCAACCCCCATACCTTCCCAGAGCTCACCGGAAGAAAACGAGTAAAGACCCAACGCAGCTGCCGTAGCCGCCTCACCCCGACCCCAGTAAACAGGAAGTAGAAATGGTGTTTGGTGTCTGGAAAACAGACTTGTGAGTGGTCGCTTCTGCGGGCTGCCGGCTTTCAGTTTACGCCCTCGACCCGCGCCATTTTGGGCCCTAATCCAGACACTTTTGTCTTCTGTCGGCTCCCTCGTCTATTTAGAACTTTCCTCAGCACCATGGCCGAATACTCCTACGTAAAGTCCACTAAACTCGTGCTCAAGGGAACAAAAGCCAAAAGGTGAGGCCCGGGGGCCGCTCTTCCGTTCTATGGGGCCCACTCCCCGCGCGTCCCCGAAGCGGGAGGAGCCGACCTTTGGCCTCTGGCCAGGCGATCCCTCGGTCGGCGACAGCGGTGCGGAGCGGGAAGGCGGCCGCGCCCCGCCTCCGCCTCCGCCTAGGGAGGATGGGAAACTGAGTCCGAGCGCGCCCGGCGCTCCCGCTCGCCTCTGCAGGAAAGGGCGGGGGGACTGTCACCCAGCCTCTTAGGGAAAACTGTTCACCATTCCCTTTCCCCCTCTTTGCCTTTTCTCTCCTCTCTCCTCCCCTTCTCTCCCTCTCCCCTTTTGCCTCCTCCCCCTCTCACACACACACACACACACACACACACACACACACACACACACACCCTTGATTATTTCTGAAGACGTAGTGTGTGGGAGAGGGCAGGATCACGTGGAATTCTATGGGCTTTCATTGGGATATAGGCTCATAATGGTATTACCAGTTAGTAAGTTTATGTTTGTGGTAGATTAAAATTTCCAAGCGTGGCCAGGTGTGGTGGCACAAGGTCTGAAAGCCAACCCCAACCCTAGGGAGGCTGAGGCAGGAGTTTCGCTGCAAGTTCGAGGGCAGCCTAGGCTAGAAGGTGAACTCAAAGCCAGCCTGAGCTGCATAGTGAGACTTTGTCTCAAAAAAAAATTTTTTTTCTAAACTTTATTTTAGTAAGAGCTCAGATAATTGTTTCCATATGTTCATTAAAATCAAGCTAAAAAGGAGATAGTATGATTGAACTTCCTCCTAGTTAAACACACTTGTCCATTCATATGTATACATTTTTTTAAACGTTTTTCAAGATTTGACCCTATTTATGCAAATACTGAGCATTTCTAGTTTTACTGATACACAGTTTCAGGCCCTTTGAGGCGAGACAGACAGTATGAAACACTAAGCCATTGCTACTGAGAACTACTAGGAGTCTGGAATGGATTTATTTCTAATAAATGTAAAATTTTTATCCTCCTAAATAACAGGGAGCAGAGTTGGCTTCTGGGTTTGGTTTGGTTTGGTTCTGTTTCATTTTTTAAAAAAAGACAGGGTCCCACTACATAGCCCAAGACTGACTTTAACTTGTGCTTCTCCTGTCTCAGTATCTAGAGTGCTGCAGTTATAGGTCTTCCATGCCATGTCCAGCTAGGGTTTGCTTCTGAAAACATACTTTACAATTATAGTGCAAGTAGGTGCTTTTTATTGTGACTATCCATCATAATTAATGCCTCTGTAGCTGTTGCTGTGAGTTATTCTAAGTATTTTGCATGTTAACCTTTTTCTGTGTCTGCTGTTTTTAAGCAATTCAAATGCCACAAAATTACTCATTTGAAGTATATAATTCAGTGGCATGTTTTTTTTTTGTTGTTTTGTTTTTTTTTGTTTTCTTCATGCAATTCAGTAGTGTCTAGTTTAGCACTTTCAACATCCCCCCAAAAACTCTTCTCCTTTTTCTCTTCTCAGTTTCTGGCACCTCCCTGCTTTCACTTAGGATTTGTTATGAGTATTTTCTGCTGGTGGAATCATGAATTTTAAAAGATAGTTTTTAGGGGCCAGCAAGATGGCTCAGAGGTCTAAAGCGCCTATTTAGGCATCTTGGGCAACCACAGGGATCTCAGTTCCATCCGCAGCACTACATGCTGTGCCAGCCCCACCCCCAGGCAGGAGGAGCCAGCTGTAATATAAACAAATAAATAAAATAGTTTTTACTTGGTATGACATTCCTAAGAACCATTCATATTGTAGGGTAATACAGTATATTTGCTCATTTTATACTTGAATAATACTCATTTCTATTTCTTAGTTAAATATCAGTTAATAGACATTTAAGTGATACCCACTTCAGGGCTACTAGGAATAATACTAGTGGTATTGTGAATATCCTTTTGTAAGTTTGTGTGGACATACATTTTCATTTACCTTGGGCGGATAAATTAGGAATGTAATTACTAGACCTTAGGATAAATCTGTTTAACTTAAGAAAACTTGGTTTTCCAAAGAGATTGCACAGTTTTACATTCTTCTCAGTAATATATGATGGTACAAAGGCTTAGTCTGTAAAGGTAACTATGAGGCTTGAGTTATTATTGTCAGGGGATACTGATTAACAAAGAGTTTAAGGACTGTTTCCAAAAATCAGAGAGATTAAACAGTCTGAATCAGGATCTAAAACCAGGAAGTTCGACTGTAAAGTCTGCCCTTAATACTAACATGGGCCCTAGAAGCAACTTCTCAGTACTAGAAGAGAATTTGTCAGCGTAAGTTACTGATAATGAGCAGCTTATGAATCACTGTATGGCTTCAAAGACTCTTCTGTACTTCGATATTGTGATAGTTGGCAAACCAGTCAATATATTAGTTTATAACTTTTCTTCTATAGTAAGAAGAAAAAGAAAGAAAAGAAGAGAAAAAAAGAAGAGGATGAAGAAACTCAACTTGATATTGTTGGTGAGTTGCTACATGCTGCCTTCTGCAAAAGTTGAGTTTTGTTGAGATATATATATAGATATATATATTTTTTTTTAATTGTTTGTTTGATACATGGTCTCCCTGTGCAGCTTAGACTCATAGCAATCCCCCTGTTTCAGCCTTCTCAGTGCTGGGAGTCCAGCACACCCAGTTTCAGTGGATGGCATAGTGGGCCCAGGTTTCCAGGACTGTCAGGGCATGCAGTGCCAGGGGATTGAATTCAAGTGCTTGTGCTTGCCAGGCAGGCACCTAGACTGCAGAGCTATCCAACCCTGTTGAGATATCTTTCCAGTTTTTTTTGTTAGGAGTTTATGACTTTTGTGCTTTCCCTAAGTAGTCAAATATCATTTACAGTGTGGATAGATACTATTGGTACCTTTCATTTTCAGAAATGTACTGGAGGGCTGGGGAGATAGCTCAGTAGAATAAGAGTTTGCCTGCTAAGCATATGGTCCTGAGTTTAGTTGTTACATTACATTCATTAATAGCCAGAGATTCTTATCTAAGATTTTAAAGGCCTATTATAAATATTTGACTTGATTATACAACCAATTTTCTTTGCATTTTATAGAGCCAGAGATTTGTCTCTAAAGAAAGTATAACCATAGTAAAAGTACATTACTTTAGAAACTGTGAAGCACATCGAAAGCTAATTAAACAGGGTGGAACATTAAGGTAATGTATAATAAATACTACTAGAAGCAAACCAATCAGACACATTTGTAACCTGCTTTCCATTTATTCATTGTGTCCTTCCACTCCACCACTACTTTAAAGTGAGTATTTTTCTGTTCTAAAATTTAGCATGTTTCCTTTTAAAACTTCATATCTGTGGTTGCTTTAAAACTAAAAAGTAACATAAAGCTAATGTCCTGAGAAGTCTTACTCTTTTTTGTATTTTAGTGCAGGGTCTAGAGGGTCTCAATGCACAAATTGGATATGTAGTGATTCTCCTGTTTTCAGCTTCCCAAGTGTTGGGATTATAGGCATGTGCTACCATGCCAAGTCTCAATCGCCATCTCAATGCATCCCAGGGGCAGGGCTCAGTACAGCAAGCCAGGGATTGAACCTCCAACCCCTGTGTCTCCCTAAGCAGGCGCTTTTAACTGCTGAGCGGTCTGGCTGACCCTCACATTAGTTTTTTATTAGTACATGTTTACAGTACGTATGACATTAATGAAGAGTTGGTACAGGTGCATAACACATCATAATTTTTTATGATCTTATTTGTTTGATTATTCAATACAGTCTCACTGTGCAGCTCAGACTCTTGGTGATCTTCCTGTGTCAACTTCACCAGCACTGGGATTACAGGCTTACACCACCAAACCTTGACTCAGTGGCCAACACAGTGCACCGAGGGTGCCAGGGCCAACATGTCCAGTACTGGGGATTGAAACTGGATCCTCACACTTGCCAGGCGGGTGCTTAGAGCACTAATCTGTCTCCCCAGCCCCACACATCTTAGTGCTTTATACGTCCCCATCCTTGTTCTTCCCTACTGTCTCTTACCCTGTATATCTTGATCCTCTTTCTCTTTGCAAAAGATCTGTCCTCTTTTATTTTGCTCTTTCTAGTTCAGATTTCTCATATAAGAGAAACCATGCAATATTTATGCTTATATGTCTGATTTATTCATTTAATCTGATAATCTGCATCAAGTGTCCAGCACAAGCTGACACTAGAAAGTGGTGGCCAGCAGTGTCATCCAGGACCCAGCAGGGTTGACCTCTGAGGTCCAGCACACACCAGCATTACGTGGTGATGACAGGCAGTGGCAATAACCACAGCTGGCTGAGTCAGCAGTTTGCGTTCAGCATTATCCAGTTTCATGAGAACTGCTTGCAGAGCTGCACTTGGGTGATGTACAAATGCATGTGAATTGAGCAAAGTAGCCCTCACATGATTGATAGCAGAGGGGCTTCTTTTTCTTTTCTGCCTCAGTAGCATTTTGTGTTCCTTGACTTTTTCTTTTTTATGTATTTTAGTGCAGGGTCTACAGGGTCTCACCATGTAGATCGGACTCATAGTGATCTTCCTATTTTCAGCCTCCCAAGCACTGGGATTATAGGCACACACCTCCATGCCCAGTCTCAGTAGTCTCGGTGTACCCTGGGGATGGGGCCAGCTCCACACACGGGGGATCCAACACCAGCCACTGTGCTCTGCCTGAGTAGTCTCTGTAGTCAGCTGAGCTATCTGCCTGGTCCTTTTTTTTTTTTTCCTTGTTTCAGAACTTTTGTTTATTTATTTATTTTTATGGTCTGCTCAGCCTGCCCTAAGGGCTGGGCTGCCGCAGCATGTGGTGCCAGGGATCAAACCGCGGTCCCTGCAGCCACCTAAGCTTTCCTAAGCAGGCGCTTTAGACCACTGAGCCATCCTGCTGGGCCCCTGCCTGGTCCTTTTAATTCTTTGTAATACTTATTCTTTCTAGATTAAGATGAAATATTAGTGTGGTTTTTTGGCCAAACGTGTTGAGCTTTTTTAATGTATCTGTTGGTCATTTGTACTTCTGGAAAGTATCTGTTCACTTGAGTTGCCTGTTTTTCATTGGGTCTTTTATTTTGGGGGATCTACTTTTTTGAGGTGTTTTTTGTATTCCACATACTAATAACACTGGCACCCTTACCTGTTGTATCTCCCTGGAGCTGCAGATCCTCTTAACTTCAGTTAGAGGAAACAGGTTCCTTTACCTAGGAGCTGTGGTTAACTTTCCAGACTCCTTTGCCCTTTTATGCATTATATTCCATTTCTCCAGCTTTTCTGTAGTTTCTAATTTTTCTCTCACCTCCCTTTTGATTCCTAGAAATTTTTTTTTTTTCCACGAATTTGTTGTTTTCCAGGTGTTTTGATTTCAGATTCTGGAACCCCCTTATTTTGCTGCCTGTCTTTATTCCAGCATGTTTAATCTCTTTCTTACATTGTTTGGAAAACCCACATCAACAGTTAGAAGTTAAGGTGAGGTGTTGGAGGTATAACTCATTTGTCAAGTGCTTGCTTAGCATGCAAATGTGGAATGAATGGTTATGTCAAAGGATACATTAGTATTTAACGGTATACAAAAAAGGTACCATTTTACCCTGTAATCAAAAATGAAAGTTCCAGTTGTCAACAGCTGGTAGTATTACCAGCCTTTCCTTCCTCTCGCTAGTGTATCATCTTAATAGTGCTTATCTAATAAACAGAAGTTTTTAATTTTTCTAATGTTGTTTATGCTTTTCCCTTTAAGATTACTGCCTTGTCTTTCTATTCTAAAACGTTTTGGGAGGGCCAACAAGATAGCTTAGTAGTCCAGGCAAGTGGAGTGACTGAGGTTCGATCCTCGGGACCACATGCTGTACCATCCCTACCCCAGGGCACACTGAGCCAGCGACCAAGTCCCAAAGTGGTGGCACAAACCTGTAATCCCAGTGCTGGAGAAGCTGAAAAGAGAAGGATCACTAAGAGTCCAAACTGCATAGTGAAACCCTGTACCAAATACATAAAATATCTTCGATTTACCTAAGGTCATAAAGATAATCCTCTACATTTTCTTTTAGTGACATTTTATGTTTAGTTTTTACATTAGATCTGTCATCCACTTCAAGTTGATTTTTGGCATAGTAAACGACAGAAGCGTCGAGTTTCATTTTCCCCCACATATATAAGCAGTTGTTAAGTTACATTGCTGAGTAAAGTTCCCTTTCCTCACAAAACTGCCTTTTTTTCTTTTTTTATCTTAGTTTAAAAGCAGCTAACTTCTTATAATGGTCTTATTCTTGATTCCTTCTGTTCCACTGAGTTTTTCTGTTCTGTTAATGCATTTGTTTTTATTAGCACAATTTTCTAAGATTTTGAGGTGAAGTAGCAAGCTCTCAAACTTTGTACTTCTTCAAGATTAATTAGTCTAAGTCTTAAAGTTTCCAAGAAAAATTTTGGATCAATTTATTAGGTTCTACCAAAAATAAAGTGTTTTGGGGGGCCTGGCGGGATGGCTCAGTGGTCTAAAGCCCCTGCTTGGGAAAGCTTGGGTGGCTTCAGGGACCACGGTTCAATCCCTGGCACCACATGCTGAGCCAGCCCTGCCTTCGGGGTGGGCTGAGCCGGCCATAAAAATGAGTGAATAAACAAACAAAGGTTCTGAAACAAAATAAATAAATAAATAAAATTAAAAAAAAAAAAGTGTTTTGGAATTTTGGGTGGGAATTATGTTGAATCCAAGTCATTTGTGGATCTTATTCCAGGAAGTGATCCTCATGGGGCCTCAACTAAGTGAATAAACATACTCAGGAGTTAACTCTGCACTAGTGCTTCTCACCATCCTGGGATCTCTGATATCACTAGTCTGCCCACTATGTGCTCAACCCACCCCTGGGCCAAAGGCCTGCAGAGAATCTTCATATACACTTTTGCCCCCACTCCTCAGTGTACTTTATTCTCCTCAAGTACCCGGTTCTGTAAATTCCAGTTACTTCAGCACTCCAAGCCTCAGTGCAGCCAAACTGCCTGTTTTTCTGAGCCTCTTATCTCCCTGCCATGTAAACAGAAAATTGCCATTAGGCAGAAAGCCAGTGGTTATGAAGTTCATCGCACATACTTCCCTGTTCTCATGGCAGGAAATGCGGTCCACTTGTGTTTCAATGCCTAAAAGTAGTTTTGTCATATATTGTGTCTATTATCCTAGTGGGAAGGCAAGTCTAGTACTATTTACTCTCCCTTGGCTAAATAGAAAGTCCTGTGTCTTTTTTGCTACTCATTTTCTTTCACATTATGGTTGGCTAAACTTGTACAGAGGTAAGCACATACCTATTTCTGGACATTTTAATGTTTCAAGCTGTTCTGTTGATTCTACATAAGGCCCTCACAATAAGGTCAGAGCAACAGTAGATTGGAAAATAGGATTAAAGAATTTTTGCCTTTCACATGGACAATAGCAAATTTGGATAATAATGGAAAAGAATGTCTTTACTAAGAGTTTCATTGAACTTTACTAGGCTTGAAAACAACTGAATGCATGATAGCATAGTTCATTGATGGTGAACCTGTGGAGTGTGTGTCTCAGCAGGCTGTTTGTTACCATTGAAAGCTTTAAAAGATTCACCATCACTGGCATACTTTGTGAAATTACTGGGTAACTTGTTCTGCCCATGAATGAAAGCCAGATAGGAAAGTTAGAAGTTGTATGAAGTAGCCAGGGAGATAGCTCAGTAGAATAAATGCTTGCCTGGCAAGCACAGAGTCCTGAGTTCAATCCCCAGTACGGGGGGAAAAAAAAAAAAAAAGTTGTATGAAGTGTAGACTGTATTATGTTAGAGGGAAAAATACCCCATTTCCAAGGCTAAGATGGATAGTTCCGTTGCTACAGTTACATAATGATAAGAGATGGAGGGACAGTGTTTTAGCTGAATTTCTTGATCCATCAGAAGGTGAAGTAAGCTATCGCAGAGTCTCTCATCTGTACCGCCCCTCAGAAGGTTTAGAGGATATATAGGCATCAACATGGGGCTGTTAGCAACATGGGAGGCCCATTAATCCATTAGCCACAAAGTGGGACCTGTCAAATGTGAATCCCTCCTCCAGTATTTGTAGTAGCCTAAATGCTATAAAGAATGAGAACCATGATGGTATTTTATCTACTATGGAAACTTTTATGTGAGATATTCTTATGTTTGACATTTGGAAAATATATATTGTTTGTGCCAGATATCTCTAAACAAGGGAGATTTGTTCCCTTTTCTCACAAACTTCATTGTCTAAACAATAAATAAAAAGCTGAAATGTGTGACAGATTTTAAGTGTTGTAAGACTACACAGCAGCAATATTTAAAGCTTAGAATAAGCATGTCTGTATACATTATTTTTGAAAGTACCGAATGTGGTATTGAAACAAATTCTCAGATTCAGTTTCATTGTCTAAAGCACATAAAGCTTTAAGCTATAACTGACTCTGAGATGAGCAACTTCAGTGTCCACATTCTTTGATTCTACTGCTGTTTTGCAACATGATACCAGGAGACTGGCATTATATTACTTTAATCATTAAACCTGTAAGCATACTCTGAGCTTTTAAGTGTAAGCCTGTTGAACTCTCAAGGGGAAATAACAGGCATCTATTCAAGATAACCTTAGTAGCTTAAAATATTATAAGTAATGACCCTGTACTAAATACATTTTTTTTCTAATAACTTTCCATACAATGTGATATAAGCAGTTACACAATTTTGACACAGATATTTGGAAATTCAAGGAAATACAAAATTGTACCCTTTCAAGAATATGGTATTTGGCCCAGTCTCTTATTTTCAAGTACTACTCTTGATAGAATGACAGTAGCCAGGCGTGGTGGCTCATGCCTGTAATCCCAGCACTTGGGAGGCTGAGGCAGGAGGATTGGTGCGAGTTCGAGACCAGCCTGGGCTACAAAAGTGAGCGCAGGACCAGCCTCAACTGCATAGCGAGACCCTGTCTCAAAAAGACAAAAAAAAAAAAAAAGAATGACAGTAACTGAGTTTACACAAGGAGCAGTATATATCAAAAAGACAAGAGTGACATGTATTCCAAACATAATTTTAGCGTTACATTGTGTTATAATCAATATGCTGAGCCCCTTGAAGGTTCTTAAGGCCAATATCTGATTCATCCTGTGTACAGAAGTGTATGGTTTTGCCATTGATATGTTTTCTGCTTTATCTGCTTCCAGTCGCTTCGTTGTTTAGTCCATAACACATTCAGCTGTGTTATGCCCTTAAGTTCTTGTTTTCTTCTTTAAAGTTCTTATATTACGGAGACTATAGAATATTTACACATATAGGTCTGGTTTATTTCACTAATGAGTATATGTTCAATATACATCCATTTATATATGAAGTCTTCAAACTTATTCTTTATGGATGAGTAGTATTCCATTGTATAAAAATACCACATTTTTTTTAACCATTCTTCAAATGATGGACATTTTGGTTGTTTCCAAGATTTGGCTATTACAAATTGGGCT
>PVJA010005775.1:48121-77201 GCA_004027025.1 Myocastor coypus | reverse complement strand
AAAAAAAAAAAAAAAAAAAAAAAAAAAAAAAAAAAAAGAACCAAGTATAAATGGTTTTGTTCAAAAGTTCAGTAACTGAAGTGAAGAATCTACTCCATGGGCTTCTTTGTCAACCAAGAAACTGTCCAATTCTATCAGTCACTCAGCATTTCTTATTTTAAAATATTCTTCCATTACTTCTCCAATGTTTCATATAACAAGATGATGTGCAAACAGAAACTATGATTGTATAAATAACAAAAGTTGTTATATGGAGAAATACATCAAAACAATGCCCATAACTGTAATGTTCAAATAGATATAGAGGTTTTCTGAAATATCTATATGACTAAAATATGTTAGAAAACAGTGCTATTAGAAGGCCCCAAAGGACAATATTAGTAAGGACACTTACATGTATACTCATTTCAAAAATGATCCCTTTTAGAGACTGTGAACCATGTTTGCTCATTATGTACATACCAGATCTGTCTTTGGAGGCTCTGCACACTCTGCAGAGAAATAAGGTGCTGAGCTTCTGAGTCCACTGCTATCAAAAGATGGCTTTGGAGGCTGGGCATGTTGCCTGTAAGTGGCACTTTTAGGCGTCCAACAGAAGAGGTTGATTGATTCTCGTACACAGCGCTCAATATCGATTTCTAGATAGAAATTTTTTTAAATATAGAATTGAGATTGCTTTGTTAAATAAAGAATAATTTTTCTTAAATATATATGGAAAATGTGGTTAAGATGAGAAAAAGCCAGTTAAAATGTATTTTTATCAGCATATTCATAACTGAATACAGGACATTTGCTATTATAATATGCACACATAAATATATAACATTTATAAATATATAAGACATATATATTTGCTATCTATATACTTTGATATTTTTAAATTGGAGTAATATCAACAAAACAAGATGGAATATAACCCATCTCTTTATTAAAACATCTGATGACTCCATTCTGCTAATGTCACTTTTGTAAAGTAAAATGGAGGAGCTTAGGGAGCTGGAATTTGAAAATAGGTAGACAAAAGAGTTAGATCCTAGTTCACCACAACCTGTAGTAAAGTGTACTAAAAGTTTCATTGTCATTTATTAAATAAGACATAAAATACTTAGGGCAAAATTTACCAGAATCTCAATGTAGTTCTTTTATAATGAAAATTTATTAGTACATGTTTGAAATACACATGTACACATTTTAATTCTTTTTACTTCTTTCCTTGCTCTCCCTCCTTACTTCCACCATCTCTTGGTCTCCTTCCAATTTGCAAAAGCCCCATCTCCTCCCTTCCTATCATTAATCTTTTATTTTGCTTTTTTATATTCTGAGTTTCTCATATAAGAGAAATCATGTGATATTTAAGCTTGTGTACTTGATTTATTTCACTCAACATTACTATCTCAAAGCACATTCATTTTCCCACAAAATGACTCAAGTTTATCCTTCTTTATAGCTAACCAGCACTGCAATGTATATACATGCCATACTTTCTTTATCCAATCATTTGCTGGTGGATATATAGGCTGCTTCCAAGCTTTAGCTATAGTGAATTGTGCTGCTACAGACATGAGTATACATATATCACTGTAATATGTGATGATGTCTTGAATGGCTTAAGTGAAGTCTAATGTAGACAGAAATAAATGTACCTGATAAAAATGACTTTGCAAAGTAAAATATTTTAATAAAAAATTTGCTTTTCTTTTCTAGATTTGAAATTTAAACTTTCTTTGATGCAGAGGTAATATCTAAATGGGAAGGAGCAAAGATCACAGAACGGAAGAAGCTCACTGTGATCAGGAGTTTAGCATTGCTTACCTTTTTCTCTTTCTGCATTCCCAGAGCTAGCAAGTGGTACATAGCATTTTCATTGCTATGTGAAATCTAAGTATGTCAAATCACACAAACAATGGAAAAATACATGTTGAAGATTACAAAGGATACATTACACATTTCCCTTTTTAAAACAAAAAGCCTATATATGAAGGGAAGGGAAAGAACAGCGAGTACATGTGATGCCTAATCTAGGTTGTTGAATGGTCTGGATTGAAAGACACTTAGAAATTGGTGAAGTATACTTCAGGTTGGGGCCTTGCTGGACAAAATTGGGCGTTGGGAGCACACCACTGAAGGCTATTTGGGGACTATGGCATGTCTCTTGCTCTGGTTCACTTCCTAGCCACGAGGTAAGTGCTCTTCTCCCTGACACACTCGCCTGTATGATGCTCTACCTTGCCACAGGCACCAAACCAGCAGAGCTAAGTGACCATGAACTGAATTTTCTGAAGCTGGGAGCTAAAAGAAATCATTTCTTCTATTGATAATCCTAGGCATTGTCATAACAAAGGAAAGCTAACAAAGTCAAGAGTTAGCATTTAGTTATCTGCTATATAAGGGAAGGGAAAATGGCATGAGCATATCACTAGGTATAGCACTTTTCTTTAGTCCACTTCATTCTTACAATGATTTTAAAGTCAGGTATTGTAATTCCTCCTCCCCTGCCATTTCTGTTGAAGATGAAACCAAGACATAAGAAAAGCTAAGTGTCTTATGTACTCGTGTGCTACCATGTGAGGAATGTCTGGAGTTACTAGAGGATCATAAGATTTTTTAAAAAAATTTCCCAATCCATTAAAACTTGGAATATGACCAGCAAGTCTGGAAAGATCAGTTACCCAATCAAACATTGCTTTATCTGCCACTCTACTATTAGTGATTCTTATGTCAGCTTCACAGCTGGTTTCTTCCCTGCCTACACAAAGAGGTCAGATTTCATCACTCAACATACAAGTCTTATAAATATCTACAAGAATGAGTCAAACATGAGCATGCTTGAGATGTAAGTATCTATAGCTGAGCAATAGTCATATAGTGAAATGATTTTTTAAAAACTCTTAAAATTAACCTGAGATTCCTTAAGAAGACAAGTATCAACCAGAAGAAAAATAAAAGTTTAAGATAGTTTTCTCTACTCTTCTTGAGAGGCTCAACTTATTTTGGAAAACTTTCCATTTAAGTAGTTAAGATAAAAATTTGTGAACTAAATAGAGTAAACTCTCAGTTGTCTAAATTTTGTCTTTTTTTTTGTATTAGGAATCAAACTTGGGACCTTGCCCTTGCCAAACAGGTGCTGTGCCACTGAGCTACATCCTGGCCCTAATTTTTTGTCTTTTTTGTTTCCAAAGGTAGTGTATTTTGGTTCAGATTCTACTTCTCCAATGTTCAAATCAGTTTGCTTTGCCATCTGCAAAAGCTGAAATCAGGCCAGTATCTGTACCACAGCTTGTACTGAAGTAAGTGACAATGGAAAATGACAAATTGGGTTTGGTTCCAAAACATACTACTATCTCCATAACAGCTTTCTGGTAACTTTGATTATTTAGGGAGGATCATGTTCCACAGTCACAGGCCATCTCAGAGTCCTTCAAAAACACTTTGAGAAAAGTAAAATGTGAACATGTATACACAAATGTGCAATTATTTTCACAACATAATGTCTCATTCTATGATTCTACAATTCTTTGTATATTATATTGTAAATAAAGATATTATGGTGTTTCAGGTTTGAATAAAAACTTGATGAGATAGGGCTGGGGAGACAGCTCAGTAGAGTAAGTGTTTGCCTGGCAAGCGCAAGGGCCTGAGTTCAATCCCCAGTTCTGCAAACAAACAAACAAAACTTGATGCGGTACTCTGACAGTGAAGTGATTTTTTTACATCTTGGTTTCTTTATTGTATAATCCTCACTATTGTATTTTAGAGACACTGAATTACTGTCAGTATGATAAAATGTGTTTCATGTTTATATTTTGGGAAGGATAGGTGAAAAGATCTCTCTCCTGAAGCTGTCTCTTCTTTTCCTTGATGGCCATCTCAAATAGGTGTTACCCTAGTACATCTCTTTCCTAGCATCTGATCCCACTTGGCTGCCCTCTATATTTGACTCCTATAGAGGAAGTATTTACTTTTTCTTGATGCATTTAATTTTGAGGAAACATATTTTCTGGTAGCTTCTATGATGAGGTGTGCAGGAAACAAATGATTTTAAAACCTTACTTGATTTCTATCTTCATTTTGCCTCTGCCAAATGGTTTGAGTAAGCATAGAATTCTTAGGTTGAATATTTTTCATTTGAATTATGAAAGGCTCTGTTGTCTACTGTTGAATAAGGCTGATGAAATTTGGATGAGAATATTTGTATGTGGCTGTTCCTTTCTCTGTAAACTTTTAGGATCTCTGAATTCTAAAATTTCATATCCTATTTTAGTATACACCACATCAATGGGTAGGGCATTTGAAGGTTCCCTAGTATAACAAAGAAAGTTTTATTTGATGTATATGACCATTTCTTTATTTTCTCTTTCATTAGAAAAAAATTCTTAAATATCATGAATTCTCTACTAAGTCTGCCATTTACCTCTTACTTTTTACCTGTATACTTGTTTCCTTCTTTGGAAGAATATTTAAATTTTACCTTCTAACATTTTAAACATAAACCTTATTCTATTTTAATTTTAATTTCTAAATTTCATGAAAAAATCTGTTGTTTTCTCGTGGCTAGAAGAATATTTTTTAAGGATAGTATTATCTTTGTACCATTGTCCTTAGGCTTTTTCTTTTGTTGTTATTAAAAACATAAAGTCTCTGTCTCTCAGACTTCGTGGGATGTAGGACTCTAATTTTGATAAACACTAGTGAGCAACCTTTATGGGTTTCACAGGAACTAACTTGCATCTCTTTTCTTGAATTTTCATTTATTTGTAATATTTCACTTCTCTGATCCTATAGAGCCCTTACTCCTTTCCTATTTTCTTATTCCTTTAAAACAACCAATTGCTTTTGGACAACTCATAGTTGACTTTAGGTAACACTGGACTATTTCACTTATTGCACTAGTTTATTACTGGTTAAATTCTGTCTTTACCATTTTAGAGCCTGGCTTTGTCTTTCATAGTAAAATTGTTACTAAATCAAGGAATGATTGCCTGGAACTCTACCACTACCTGCTATAGTGTATAGAGCCTAAAGTGCAGTATGAATGTGTTCTGACACAGAGATTAATGAGTGGTAGACATATGATTGAAACATAAACAGCCAAAAACCAGACCAGGAGAAATTCTTTCAAACACAAAGCATGTAAAATTATAAACAAAAGATCTGGCTTTCACTGATGCCCAGTCAAAAGACAATACTTTCACAAATCTTCTTGATAATGATATATAAACAGGTAAAATACACTAATTGATAGGTCTCCGCCCACACAACAGTCTGCAAGTTCAACATGGTGGGGAGTCAGCATGGCGTGGGGATCTTAAATCAACAATCTGATGCTTCTAGACTGACTTTCATCCCCAAATTACTACTGACCTTGGATTTCCTCTAGATTGTTGTACACCAAGCCTTCCCAGTTAACTCCTGCTAAGACACTATACCGACGATGCAAGCTCCACCTCAACCCAGCCTATGATTTCTTTGCCTGCCTGCCTCCTCCCTGATGATTCTTGCTTCTGTTTGGCAGCCAAGCAATAAAAGCTTTCTTCCTTCCTTCCTTCTTTCCTTCCTTCCTTTCTTGTTTGTTTTTTGGCAACTTAATGAGACTTTGCCTCAAAATTTATTTATCTTTAGTTTTAAAAAGAAAAATTATATTTATGTTTTTTACATATCAAAAACACATAAAATCAGCTTTTCTGCAATGTTAACATATGAATCATATTATTGGGAGCATTATCTTAGGAAACACAATACTAGTTAAACAAAAATTCTTTCTTCTACCTTAAATTTGTATTCTCTATCAATGACTGATGAAAAACACTGGCTCCATGTTAAGTCTAATGTGTTTGATATTCAGAAAGACAGTGATGTTAAAAGCAAATGTCTATGTTATAGGGTAATAGTATCACTAAGCTTCTCTTCTGAAGAGTTAACAACTTAAGTTTGCAGATGACAAATTAGAGAAAAAGAAGGGCTACAAGGATAGCCAGTATTTTCGCCCTAGTCTGTGTAGGTCAGTGAGGACTTAGGACATAAGAGAACCTGTACTGTAACATCCTATAACTCAGTGCTGTCCCAAACTTTCTGTTCAGGGAGATTCTGAGACCACAGAGGAAAGGGATCAACAATGTATAGTGTGCCTAGGGAGAGTCACCTAGACAGAAAACATTCTCTCAGGCTTTCGTAGAGAGCAAATTGGTCAAGCAATGGCCATAACTCATCCAGATGGCTGACACTGATGGAAGTTCTACAAAACACTGTACAAAGGTTCAGAGTAAATCCTGAGGGGATTTGACGACTCACCTTGTTGAATACAAAAGTTACTTTTTTTGTTATGTAGGCCTTAACCATCCAGCAGAAAAGTTTAACCGCGAGATATAAAAAGTAAAGCCAGATTAATATGCTGAGCTATAAAAGGCTCAAGTCAACAGCTTCCAACATTGCCAGTTCTGCTGATAACCCACTACTATCATGGACTATTGGACTATGCATATAACTACTTTCTCTTAGTTCAAAGAGAAGACATATTTGTACTAACATTGTTTAGAAAAGTTATAATGTCTGCATCTTGTACTCTCAACAGCTACTATGAAGATAATAATATGCACTGTATTAATTATTGTGACTGTCCTACTAATGTGTTTTGAAACTATCTCATTGTTATTTCTTTATTAAAATCAATAAAATTAAAAAAGTATATTCTCTGACCTATGGTGAGAAATCATTTCATATACTTTGTGATTAAACCTGCTTTTAATTACTCATCTTCTTAAAACAATATGGAGAAAATTAATTTTGAAATACTTTCCTTAAAATGTATTATATATAATCCTCCCATATGATAAAGGTCAGTCAATGTCAAAAAATTATGTTCATGGAAAAAGTAACACAAAATTTAGAAGAAATACAACTGCATGTTACACTTCATTAATAAAAGTTTTCTTTACCTCTCTTCAATTTCTTTCTCACACCAGAGGATGGAAGGAAACTTACACTAATAGCTTCTTCTTATGTGATGCGAA
The DNA here is from genome assembly GCA_004027025.1 of Myocastor coypus. Lineage (NCBI taxonomy): Eukaryota > Metazoa > Chordata > Mammalia > Rodentia > Myocastoridae > Myocastor > Myocastor coypus. The sequence continues at coordinate 70,194 of PVJA010005775.1, read as the reverse complement.
TTTAACAAGATAGCATCTCCGTTTATTGGACACAAACGTGTAGCATTATGACAGTGAGAAAAGTTGTCTTTGTGCATTCCCACTACCAATTCAGCCAAAGTTAGCAATGCAAAGACTATTTTCTCTATTGGAAATAGTGCAGAATTACTCTTACATGAAGAGGAGATCAAAGAGTACAAAGCAGAAACATTGGTAAAAAAATATTACAGATGTGCCATAATTTTCCATCTTATATTTGTTGTGACCTATTCATTTTAAATCTTCTTTTGTTAGCTCAATTTGATAATATAAGTTATATTCACTGCAAAAAAGTCTTTCTCCCTACACCACATAAGCGTCATGGACCAGACCTAGATCTGGTTTATATGGTATTCAATGTTTCTATGGGATTAAGAGCAGATTCTTGGCTGGCAGAGGGGAGCAAAGAAACACACGTCTTTAAGATATATTCAACTGGCTGCTTTCTGGTTTTCTGCTCCATCACATATCTACCTTCCTTTCCCAAAATCTTTTGTTGCATTGTACTAAGAATTAGCTTTTTTTCCCTCTGGTTCCTTTCTTTAAAAGGAAGTCTTGGTTTATCTGCTTTATTAAGTTACTGTTAATATAACCTCTATTTTGCAAATGTCTGTCAACATTTCTTGTCTATTAATGCTCTTCTCACATTCTCTTTGTTCTTGCAATGACTAGACATGTTTTATTCTTTTCATTTCATGTTAAGGTTAATGCTGAAGGTTGGAGGGATAAACAGATGTGTACAACCTGTCTCTCCTTAATTGGAAATGTCTTAAACTATAAAGTCCCTGGTTAAAAAATAAAGGGAAGCACTTTCTGAGAATCAGAAGAATAAGCACAACATGCTGGACAGATCTCATCTGGTAGGCCCTGGACCTGGGCTTCACTTTCAACTCAGTTATAGACAAGTTATAGCTGAGCCATCTTTTTGTATCTCTTTCCAGTTGTACAACAGGAATGCCATTACTTATTATCTTGGAATGTTGTAAGATATAAGCTTACTCTACCATGTGGTAGGAACTAAGGACTTTATTGATAACATTTTAGATATACAAAATGAACAACTTTAGTACTTCAACTCAATAAATTTTTAAATGTCCTAGTTGGCCAGTGTTATTATTTTAAAGTCAGCTTGAAGAACAGGCTACTTTCCTTTTTCCATTTATTAAATTTCCTTTTAGAAAGAGACTGCCTTTCATAAAGTATTTTCTCAAATCTAAGCACTTATAACATTACTCAGCAATAAAAAGAAATAGGCTATCAAGCAATGAGAAGACCTTAATTTTTTTTTTTTTTTAGAAAAGTATAAGAAGTGAGTCTGAAAATAGAAAACACCTTTCAGTGCACTGCAGTACTAGGGCTCACATGCAAGGATAGCCTACTATACACATACCACTGTGCTATGTCCCCACTCCTCAAAATGTTTGCTATGACTCCAACTCCCTACAACAGTCTGGAACAGGAGAAACTAAAAAGACTGTGAAAATATCCGGGATTGCCACAGGTTTAAGTACAGGTAGGACTAAGAAGATAGATAAGGGAAATGGAAACACAGGATATTAGGGGATAAATCACTTTGGAATGTGGCACACATCATTATGCATTTATCAAAACCTGGGAGAGCATGCAACACAAGGGGTAAACCCACATATAAACTCTGGATTATGGTTAATAATGATGTACAAGTATTATTTCATAGACAATAACAAATGTAATACATTAAATGCTGATCATAAGGGAGAAAGGGAACTCTGTATTACCTACTCAGAGTGTCTATAAACACACTAACCTGCTCTACAAAGCAAGGTCTATTGATTAAACAACAAGAAGCTAAAAATAAAAATCAACCAAAGCAACTCTTCCACAGCGTGCTGAGAGATAGTGAATGAAACAGGGCCCACCCCAACAACCCTACAAATCCAGGGGAAACCTTCAGAGTCAACTTTAGCAGAGCTATGGAAAGGACTGTGGAAAGCAGCCAAAAGGTTCCAGCAATGAAGTGACATTGAATCAAGGGAAAAAAACTTGTAATCAGTCAGAAAATGCTGCAGATTTTTTAGTCACCTTTGCCCCATTTCTTCCTCCAACTGAGGAGTAGGTGACAGCTGTTGGGTGTAAGGGGCGACACAGGATGGGGTCACTTAGATGTTTTCAGCTTGGTATAGCCAAGGAGTATACAACACAGTGCTTATACAAGATGTCACTAAACTGTAACTTCAAAGTGATTTTCTTAGGCGACTATCTTAATAGAAAAATCTTTTTAAGAATCCAACCAAAAAAAGGGAAACACCTAAAAGCACATGTTATGATTTGTCTAGATGTCCTCCCCAAAACCTCATGTAGTCATAGGATGAGCTTCTAGAGTTTGTGATTAATTCATGATTGAATGCTGGGATTATGGGTAACTGCTGAAATGGCCCTGGGGCAGAGAGCCTGAATGTAATACAAGTAAGGGAAAGGAGCTTGCTCTCTTCTACTCCTGTTCCCTTTTGTTTTTGCTATCTTCTGCCATCATAAGCTGCTGCCCCTTTCCATGTGCTACTCTCTCTTGGAGCCAGTTGATTATAGACTGAGACTTCCATAATCTGTGAGCTAAATAAACCTTTCCTTTCATAATTTTCAGTATCAGGTATTTTGTCCCAGCAATGGGAGAAAAGTAATGGAGACTGCGATGACAAAAAAGAATCCCAAACCAAACAATAGGCACAGCTCATTTATAGCCCTCACTGTTGAACAATTCTCTTGAACCACTTCAGCCCAGTATAGCTGGTGAATTTGAGTTTATATGCATTAAAAATATATTATCAATCCAAAGATGCCTCCTCTGCTCTGGCCACAGTCTTCCATGAGTTTGTACTCCCACCCAAAAAAAGACTGAAGGCCCTTTCATCAAGGCCTTTGTTAGAAGCTTTTTTCAGGTAACTCTTCTAAGACCTTTGAAGGTCTTTTAGATTATGACTCAGATTTTTCTACTCCTAGCCCTTTCTACCTTCTTTCTGAACCAGAAGACGTTAAGCTGGCAAGAGCCTTTGGCAGTAGAAGATATCTATGTTTATGCTGCTCCATCTAAGTCATGGCTGGCACTGCTTCCTGTAGAAAATGGAACAAGACCGGAATGGCCTTTTGTCCAGCTGAAGTGCCGGCTTATATGCTGTAACTGTCCATCTAGAGCTTCACTTATTGTCTTAATCAGTAATTCCAACACCTAGTTGCTAGCTACTTGAGCAGATTTTATTCCCTAATAATAGCTACAGAAGAAAAGTAAAATCTAAAAACCTTATTTATGAAAATACACAGTTCACAAATAAAACTCTTCTATAATGACAGATGTGAGAAAACATTGGAAACAATACAGAATTTCAAAAAACAAGAATGCAACAGTTGTCATTAGATTGTACAGTTGTCTTCATAGTTCAGATTACCAGATACAAATATGTAAAATTGGTAAAAATTTTTTTAAGTATTAACTATTCCTTTCTGTAAACAAATGGAAATTAGTAGTATAACTAGCTATATAGGATAAAACTCACTCACACATATATGATATACATGGTAAAAACATGCTTTTATTTTCCGTCAAAATAGGCATCTGAGATGAATATATACTTATCAGATAAAGAAATGAAAATGACACTTCAATTCAGCAAAATAGTCCAATATCATCCAGCAGTCCATAATAGCAGTGAGTTACCAGCACAGTATTTGGACTGCATCAAGTATAAAAACGTCCTTTAAAGACTTCTCCAAATACAGCTTCTCTAACAGCAATGGAACACACATCTCTGACAAAACAAAACAAAAACGAGGGATATAAATAAAGGGCCATTTTGTTGTGAAAAAATACATACATATATATATAAGATAGTTAGGATACATATACAGCTACTTTCTCTTAGTTCAACGAGAAGGTCTGTACTAATATTGTTTAGACAAGATTGAAGAAGCTATCAGAAAATGGAAAGCTAGCTTCTGTTCTTGGGTAGGAAGAACCTAGTGAAAATGGCCATACTTCTAAAACTACTATACAGATTTAATGCAATTTCAATCAAAATTCCAACAGCATTGGGGAAATGAATCCTAAAATCTGGAACTGGAAGAGATCTAGAGTAGCAAAAGCCATTCTGGGCAACAAAGACAAGGCAGGGGGCATAACGATTCCTGATTTGAAATTACACTGTAAAACTACTGTGATAATACAGCGAAGTACTGGCAGAAACAAAACAACAAAATCAGATCTGAAGATCAATGGAACAGACTAGAAGATGCCGAACCACCTCCAGACATATTTAGACACTTTATATTTGACAAAGGGGTCAAATACATATATTGGAAGACAGCCTCTTTAATATATGTTGCTGGAATCACATCCAATCACTTATCCTTACTCTATTCCTACCACCCAACTTAGCTAAGGTATCAGAATCCATTTACCACACTTAACATTATAGCAGACTCTAAATTCTACTGATCCTAGAATGGTTCTTAGAGGGAGGCTAAATTTCCTAACTGAAAAGATTAGTGAATGAATGCCTTATATGTCTACATAACATATTAGCAAGAAAGTTAATATCATGCATAAGATAACTAAAGTTAGAAGTGTCAGTTACAGTTAAAGGATATTGCTGAGACACTCTTAAAAAATCACAAAAGCTATTTTTTTTTTTTTTGCCTTTTTGAGACAGGGTCTCACTATGAAGCTCAGGCTGGCCTTGAGCTCACTTCTGTAGCCCAGGATGGTCTTGAACTCGCACTGATCCTCCTGCCTCAGCCTCCCAAGTGCTGGGATTACAGGCGTGAGCCACCACGCCCGGCTCACAAAAGCTATTGACCAGCATCTTACTGTGTAGTTATACACAGTAAGACTAGGTGATATATGTTGCTAGGGTCATCATTTTGTAAATACTTCAAGCCTGTGCAAGAGGCAGACATGGAGATAGTATGAATTCTATGCCTGCCTTAGCCTGCCTATAATATTAGGGAGGAAAAGAGTCCCCCTCTTTTACTCTTGTTGCTTTTGCTGTTTTCTGCCACCATGAACAGCTGCTCCTTAGTCATGGGCCACCCTGCCTTGGAGCCAGCTGATGTGAGCCAAATAAATCTTTCCTTCCTTAATTTTTGGTGTCAGGTATTTTGTCTCAGCAGTGAAAGAAAAAAGTGAGACAATAACCTATTTACAAAAAAGCAAATTATTTACTGGGGAGATAAATTCTAAGTAAGTGAAATTAAGTTGAAGAAGCATACTATAATGGCTGACACTAAAATAAAATTCATTCCATTCTTATTTGAACAGCAGTGTGAAGGTAATATGTGTTTAAAAATGCTTGACCAATATTATGATACTCTGAAAGGAAAGGATAAAATTAGTAGCACTTAATTTATTAAGACCTGAAACAAGCATGTGGCCATCTCTTGAATGCTCATTATTCATAATGTTGTATAAGGCCTCTTATGGCTTAGTATTAGTGGGGAAATTTTAATCTTATACCACCTGTAAAATAAATTCAAAGCAGGTCCTTCCAATGCTGTACTATACAACACTTGAGATTTTTTCTCAGTGGATTATTTATTTATTTATTTATTTTTAAGAAGGGTCTACAGGATGTTCAGGGTCTCACTATCGGACTTGTAGTGATCCACCTGTTTATAGCCTCCCACGGGCTAGCATTACAGGCATAGGCACCAAACCTAGTCTTAATTGTCATTTCAGTGTGCCCTGGGGGCAGAGCAGGAACAGCAGGCCTGGAGATTGAACCTCTGGCCCCTATGCCTGCTTGCAGGCACTTTAATCCACTGAGCTATTTGGCTGGCCCTGGAATTTATTAACATAGCTATATGCCATTCAACTGTAAAGACCACAGCATCATCAAAGAGTATGTAATACTAATAGATTTTGAGAGTAATATAAATGAATAATTGACTTTCGAGCTTATTCCCACTAGGTGGTAACAGTGAAAGAACAGGAACTTACAGATACTGAATAAAGAATAATAATCATTTTGCATCTCCTGCCAGTCAGGAAGCTGTCAATCCCATCCTAACAGTGATAGATGCCAGACAACACATGCATATACCCAATATATCTCACAGAGACACTCCAAGATCTGCAATTTGCTGAACTGAGAGACTAAGAAAAGGCTTACCTGTAGTGTTTAAGATCCCTGTCCATGCAGATGAATGAAAATATATCACTAACTTTTATGTAAATACAGAAAAGTTTAAAAAGTCATCTCCTACTATTTGAGCAGTATTTGACATTTTGGGGCTAAATTTCCAATTCCCAAAATGTGTGTTGTGCTTGAATTCCCTCATATTTTCTGTATTTTTTTATTACCTTTAATAAGAAATAACAAGACAGTTTCAAAACACATTAGTAGGATAGCCACAGTAATTAATACAATGCAAATTGTTGTCTGCATAGTAGTTGACATGATGCAGACATGATAACTTTTCTAAACACTGTTGGTGCAAATATTTCTTCTCACTGAACTACAAGGAAGTAGTCATATGCATAGTCCAATAGTTCATAATAGTAGTGGATTATCAGCAGAACTGGCAATGTTGGAAGCTGTTGACTTGAGCTTTTACAGTTCAGCATACTAACCTGGCTTTACTTTTTATGTCTTGTGGTTAAACTTTTCTGCTGGATGTTTAAGGCCAAGTTAAAGCAAGACCTATATAACAAAACATGTAACTTTTGTATCTGACAATGCCAGTCAAATCCCCTCAGGATTTACCTTAAAACCAAGGTACAACAACGAAAGTTGCAGAACTTTTGTCAGTGTTCACCTTCTGGATGAGTCATGGCCAGTGCTTGACCAGTCTGTATTTTAAAAATATTTTTAATACTTATAATCAGGGTTGCCAGCTTTAGCAAACACAACTGCAAGGTATTACTAAAATTGGAATGTCAAATAAAATTGAATATTTGAAATATATTCTTATGAAATTCAAATTTCAAATTGAAATATATTCAATTGAAATTCAAACTTATTGATCTGGGCACGGTGGTGCATACTTCTGGTCCCAGTACTTGGGAGGCTGAGGCAGGAGGATCAGTGAGAGTTTGAGACCAGCCTGGGCTACAACAGTGAATCCAAGGGGCTGGGGAGATAACTCTGTGGCACAAGTGCCTGACTGGCAAGTGCAAGGCCATGAGTTTGAACCCTGATTCCCCCCAAAACACCCAAAAAACAAACAAAAAAAAAAACAAAAGTGAGTCCAACTGCAGCCTGAACTGCATAGTGAAACTCAGTTTAAAAAAAAAAAAAAAAAATCAAATTTATTGAGATATTATGATTTTGTCTGGCATCCCAACTTATTATAGCATGACTCATGCTATAATTTATACTGTAACAATATGCTGCACAAAGTAAATTTCGGATCATATTTATTCATATGGCTGAGCTAAGTAATGGCTTAATGTTGTTCTCTGATGTAAATACAAATAAGGAAAATAAATTGTTTTTTATCTTGCTAAGATGTGTTACAGGTCAATGAAAATGCAGAAGCAACTAGAGTATACACTGACTGTTCTTTTCTCCTTTTCCATCCTAGGGAGCACAAAGCTATGGCCTTCTATGAGTGCCAACAAAGCAGCCAGAAACATACATTGTAGAAAAGACAGTCTCTTCAAAAAATTGTGATGGCAAAACTGTTAAAGACTGAAAATAGATCCCCCTCTTCATTCCACTCCAAATTCAACTCAAAATGGATCAAGGACTTAAGAATAAAACCTGAAACTTTGAAACTGCCAAAAGAAAATATAGGACGAACACCTGAGGCTATAGACATGGGCAAATACTTCTAAAAGAGTACTAAGAATCAGTAAGAATCAGCAAATGGGATATCAAATTTAAAAGGTTCTGTGCATAAAAGAAATCAACAGCATTAAGAGACAGCCCATTGAAACTGGGGAAAATCTTTACCAACTACTCTCTAACAGAGGCTTACTATCTAGAATGTATAAATAATTCAAAAAGCTTAACACCAAACAATCAACTAGGCAAATAACTAGACAGAAAATTCTCAAAAGAGGTACAAATGGCCAATAGGAATATGAAAATATGTTCAGAATCTTCAGCCATTAGGGCAACACAAATCACAATTACAATGAGATGCTAACTCATCCTAGTCAGAGTGGCTATCGTTAAGAAAATAACAAAACAGAACAATAATGGTGAGGACAGTGGAAAAAGAAGCCTTCTATATATTGCTGTTGGAAAGTGAATTATTGGTCACTAAGGAAATCAGGAGGGAGGTTACTCAAAAACTAAAACTGGAGCTGCCATATGACCTATCTATACCACTTCTCAGGGTATACCCAGAGGAATCTGAGACTGCACAGTATAGACACCTGTATTCCCAGGTTTATTGTAACACAATTCTGAATATACAAGGTAGGGAACCAGCCTCAGTGCCCAACAGATTAACAGATAAAGTAAATGCATTTTATATTCACAATGGAGTATTACTCAGAAGTAAACAGGAATGACAAGTTGTCATTTGAAGGAATATTGGATGTACTTGGATACTATATTGTTGAGGAACAGAGGCCAGACTCAGAAAAACACTGAATGTCCTAACATGTGTAATATTAAAACAAAACAAAACAAATAAGCCCTAGACAGCAGAAATCTGACTATTATTAAGGTGAGAGAAATGGAGTAAGGAGAGTGGTGTAATATTGGTTGAGGACATGAATATGACCAAAATATATCTATTGAAACCTCAAAAAAAAGAAAGAAAGAAACTAGGCAGCAACAGGGGTAATGGAGCAATGGAGCTAAAATTGGTCAAAGTATGTTATATGCATATACATATCTGATAAAATGAAACCTGTAACAGCTGTATAACCAATGAAAAGTGAAGGAAGTGTTGTTTTCATGAAATATGCCATGCTATGCTAAATGGGAGGATTGTATTACTCTGTTATATTAAGTCAATATAATTAAATTTACTTAGCCACTATCATATTTTTATTTATTTATTTATTTATTTATTTTTCTTGTTTTACAACCTTTGTTTATTCACTCATTTTTATGGCTGACTCAACCCACCCCGAGGGCAGGGCTGGCGCAGCATGTGGTGCCGGGGATCGAACCGTGGTCCCTGAAGCCACCCAAGCTTCCCCAAGCAGGCGCTTTAGACCACTGAGGCATCCCTTAGCCACTATCATATTACAACACCTACAATACTTTTGAGCCAGTGAAAATAGTAATACACTACTAATGTTTTCATGTTTGTGTTGATAATTAACTTTTATTACAAAGTATGCCAGTAATAAAATAAAATGCTTTTTAAATGCATTTAAAGTTTTTCCTTTAAATTAAGCTTTTATAATAAACCAAATATGCTAAGATCTTTCATTTAAATGCTAATTTCTTTCTGCAAACAGGATCTGAAACTTCTCATTCTGAAATTCTCCAGTATACTCAGTGTTTATTCTAAAAAAGTTTATATATACACATTTCTTTCTCTTAGTTTTAAAATCATGGTTTTATTCTCAGAATAAGTTCAGGGTTCTTTCACAGAGATTTCCTAATTTCCTTTTATAGGTTCTCTAAAATTTTTTCTTTCTTGGTTATAAATATTCCTGACTGAAGGGCTTCAAGAATGCAAGGATATGTATTCTAAGAATCTGGTTCAACCATAAAGAATGACATTAATATGTTGTATCAATATTCAACTGTACAAAGGAAATGCAACAACAAAATAAGAATTTAAAAATCTATGTTCTAAGAAAGCCACTCAAATTATGATGTTTTGGATCTTATTCATATGTTATACTCATCTCCAAATTTTCATGGATGTATTTGCAAAAGAAATTTTTAAAAATCAAACAAATAGACACTATAGCAAAATGATAACAAAGAGGTAAAACAGAATGAATATTGTCACACCCGTGGCCAAAATCCAGCATTGGATGGGGATATGAACATTCAGTATTTCTTCCAAAATATGCTGTGACTATTTTTAGGTTGCATGAGAAATGCCAGGTACACAGATTTCGCAGTTGTTTTCTCTAGTACAAATGTGGCACACACACCAATACTTGTCAAGAACTTTCAACAAATTTTTCTAGCACCACTTGTACTTCCTTGGAATGTAAAATCACACTCTATCATCTGTAAGGCAATAGAATTTGAAAACAAAAATCTGGCCAAAATAATTTCAACTTTCAGCTGAATTCTCCCTATTAGAATTAAAGGGTAGGATCTTAAGTTGGCTGAATGCTATAGTACACCTAAAATGACCCCAAAGGCTCACATGTTTAGAAGGTGAGGGGATGGAGGGTCACTATACTCATCAGTAGAAGAGCTCACAGCTCATGCGCTGTGAGGAAGTAGGCTCTGGCTGGAAGGAGCAGGTCACTGGAGGTGAGACCTGAAAGCATGTGTGACTAATGCTTAATTCAGTAATTTGGAGGAAAAGGCAAGTGGAGAAATCATTGTATTTATACTATCACGAGACAAGCAAGTTAGGATAGAATGAAAACAAACAAACAAAACCAAGGAAAGGTATAATAATGATAATGACAATCAATAGTCACATTGTCCTTGTTCTTTGCCAAGCAATCTTTTAAGTTCCTTAGATACACTGATTTAACACAATAATTTATGTAGTAGATACAAGTGACACTCACATGATCTGAGAAATAGATACAAAGACACTGAGCATTTCCCGTGGGTTAGCCAAAGTGAAGTAGTGGAGCCACATTTGAGCCCGTGATCTAACTACATCCTCTATGCTTTTAGATTCTAGGCTATTGGAAGTAAAAAGGATCCCTATTCTGTTCATGAGGTCACCAACCATGTGGTGCCTGTATTTGTTACTGCCAGGAGATCTTTTGAATACTGACTTAGCTGATCTGACTTAGCAAAGACTATGGTTAAATTTGTTCTGGTTATTATGTAAACTCAGCAATGGTGGCATTTTAGTAAAGCTTCATATTCAGTGAATTCACATCAATGCTTAATTCTATCTTTTATTTGTAAACTGACTCAAAATTAGAAGTGAAATATGGAGTTAGCCTAGCTATCCTTTTTGACTAGGATTTACCGCTAAGCTTCCTGTAAAATATTAAATGAGATTCCTTTAAATAATGGGGATATTTATGTATGGAATAGGAAATCCATTACATTTATAGTATTTGATTTAAAAATGAATAATCAAGCATTTCTAATACACATATTTTTACAACTGATCAGAAAACTTATTTTACTTTTTTTTTTGTATTCAGTACAGGGTCTATAGGGTCTCACTACACAGATCAGACTTGTGGTGATCCTCCTGTTTTTCAGCCTCCCAAGCGCTGGGATAACAGGCATGTGCCACCATTCTGTCTCATTTGCAGTCTCAGTGAGCCCTGGGAGCAGGGATGGCACCACAGGCTGGGATCAAGCCCCCAGCCCCTGTGTCTGCTTACTCAGGCACTTTAATCTGCTGAGCTATCAGGCTAGGCCTTTTTTTTATTCCTAGTCAGTCAACCTTCTCGTTTTTTTTTTTTTTTTTTTTTCCAAGTTGGTAATGACAAGGAAACATCTGTAGGGTACAAACAGTACTGTTTATTTGTACAGCTAACTTTTTAAATTACTGTACAAAACTGAAAGAGAAAAATAAAAAAGTCTTAACTCTCCTAATCTTCCAGAAAAAATAAAGTAGCTGTTTATAGAAGAAATAATTCACTTTAATTAAAATTTGATAAATTAGTTGATAGTGATAATTTTAACTTGAGTTTTTTGATTATTTCAAGGCATTCTTGTTATTCTTTCCCTTCAAAACAAAGATTTTCAACAGACAGTGTAGAATGTCAAATATAAACCATACACTAAAAATGCAAAGTAAATAAGACAGTAAGTATATTACTCTTGTGTTCTTTTGTTCTTTTTTGATTTTCAGGCATATTTATCTCTTGGATAATTTTAAGTGTCTTTGATTATTAACAAAACATGTATTTGTCTAAAATATGTGGGATATCATTAAAATGAGCAGAAGAGATTGAGCCAATAAAATATTGTGAAAGAATAATTTTTTTACTTGAAAGCATTTTAGTTTCTATCAATGTATTGGATTATTTTCCCTTTGAAAGATTTAGTTATATGATGGACAAATATAGTAATTTCATCTTTTTAATCATGGAATCAAGGCTGTAGCTGCTATCTGCTTCTACCTTTTAGCATTTAAACCTTAGGTTTGTCAAACACTTCACATATGCACACCCTATACAGCTTCACTTAGTATGCTGTATTCCCCGAATTGTTCTGTCCACCAAGAGGAAGGTGTTTCCTTTCCTGAAGCTGTCACTATGTTAGCAAGCAGCTGTCATGAGGAAGGAGCAAAGGTCCACAAGAATCACCATTTTCATATAAATATATACTCTCCAGCCCCTTCCCAAGCAGCCCTCATTTATTCCCGGCCATGTCAAGATAAACAGTGCTGTCCTAAGCGAGGGTGAGCATACACACTTCCCAGCCTTTAACCTTTCTGGTGGGATGACTGGGTTTAAAGCAGACCATGAGAGCAACTGTGACCTCTTTGTATCTGCAGTGCTGGGCCAACAGGAGAGACAGCATGCAAGAGAGAAAAAGCAGAAGAAAAAAGAGGTCCCAGGAGGAGAGGTGTTGAATACCTGCATGATTACTTTTGTAAATGTTGTAAAATGTCTTGTTATTTTATAGTCAAGTAACATTTAGTGATTCTGTTTATTTAGACCTCTACCTGGTAAATCAGAGAAGAGAAGAATGCACTCATTGAAGCCATTTGCCAGTAGACGGTCCCGCAGCTGCTGGAGAATCGCTACTCCAATACAGAATGGGAAAGAGGAGTTCCCAAGTAGTAATGTATCCCAGAGGTGGAATATTTTATGCAATGGAAATACATCTGTGGAACAATTTTTCAAAATCAATTAATTAAAATGAAGAACTTAACAAAAACTAAAACAACTTGCTTTACTCAATACATGATTATTATTTTAGAGTCTATTTTTCAAGAGCTAATACAAAGTACAGCACAGGGCTGGTGTCTGTAATCTCACTGCCTGAGGCAGGAAGACTGTGATGCTGAGGCCAGCTTGGGCAACTCAGCTAGACTCACTCACTCATAAATAAATAAATAAATAAATACCTGCAAACTTTATAAAATGTTCACCTGGCTTTATAAAATTTAACTTCCAAAACCTCTTAAAATTGTTAAAGATTACTGAAATGGATGACATATTCTAATTTCTATTATCAATATTAGTAAATTTGTCCATTCATAAAATATTTTCCCTACAATATTTTAGTTATATTATTTACATAAAATTACTTATACAGGTAATTTTTAGCATTATTTTATGTATAGTAAAGTTACATTTCCATTTTGCATTATAACTGCTTTTATTAAATTTAATAATTCTCACCAATAGTTCTATTAATAATTTTTTATATTTTCTTCTTTAATAACAGTGTATCATTCCAGGGTATGACTACAGATCTATTTCATAATATCACTTCAGTTATCATATATAGTATATATATATAAGGATATACACTGTATTAATATTTATAATTAAAGGAATCTGTATGTATCCAATCAGTTTAATTTCTAGAGGAATACTAGTTCAGGAAATAAAATTACTAGTTATTAAGTTATCTCTCTAGAAATGTAGGCTGATTTTGTTTCAGAAATTGGTTTCAAAGAACTCAATTACAGTTGATGATAAATTCTCTTTTCAAAAGTGGGTAAATAAAAATAAAATGCTAGGAAACAGGGGATATGTTTTTGCTAATACAATACTAAGAGGAAAAGGGACAATGATACTTACGAGTAAACATGGTGAGAAACCAAGGGATGGCATACAGCTATGAGCAGAAAATATAGGGAAAAGATACACAGGAAATAAAAGATATTATTAGAATGATCAGCAATAAACTGAATAGTAAAGAACACTCTATATCTTGGTTTACTCCATTGATTAAAATAACACCTACTGTAATTAGTTATTAACTACATTAGGTTTTATTAATTATTAATATAATACTTTAATAATAATTTAATGATAAAATAATATTTATTTCCTTAAATGAAACTAATGTAATTAGCTAACATCACAAATATTTTATTATATAATGATATCTACATTACAAATACAGATGACCTTTTTGCCAGGAATTATTCATAGAACACTTTCATTTCACCAAAGGATACACTCAAGACCATACTGATACTAATGTAACACTAGTATGCTAGCGATAAGGGTGTACTTTTCAGATGTACAAAAATAACTGTGAGATTTTAGAAGTCCTTTTGGTAGTTAATCTTAGGTGTCAAACTGACTGTATTGCAGGACACTCAGATACCTGATTAGCACTGATTTTGGGTGTGTGTCTGAGGATGTTTGCAGCAAGTTCAGGATGTGAGTCAGCAGGACTAAGCAGAGTGCTCTTCCAATTAGAGAAGTGTCAGGCAGTCCATCTTGGTCTTGAGAACAAAGATGAGGAAGAAATTCCTCACCTACTCCATTTTGTTGCTTGAGCTGGAGGTCTGCTTTCATTTTAGACTACCCTAGGACTAGGACTATCATCAATGAGTTTAAAATAATTATTTCCTGAAAAAGCACTAATTTCATTTTGTTTTGTTAATCCATACAGGCCACACTAGTGAACAAAGACTTTCAGTACCCACAAAGCTTACACAAACATGCTTTCAGGTCCTCTCAGTGATAAGTTTATGAGCAGAGCTGCATATGCCTTTGCACTGCACATGGCACATAGGAATAGCTATGCTTTCAAATGCCAGTCAGAACTATATGATTATACAGCTCACTGAAATATATGTGCTTCTGGCATATAAAGTCCACTGGTACCTATGGCTTCATCATCACCTATAGAGGTTGACATGCAGACAGTTCTTTCTAGAAAATATTACAAGTGGGAATATAGAATGGCAACAGAATATTTTACTTCACAGTAACAAGTATGGATCGTAAAAAACAAAATGTAACTTCTTTACCCTAATTTATTTATTTATTTATTTTTTTGAGACAGGGTCTCACTATGCAGTTCAGGCTGGCCTTGAGCCCAGGCTGGTTTCGAACTTGCACTGTTCCTCCTGCCTCAGCCCCCCGAGTGCTGGGATTACAGGCGTGCGCCACCACGCCCGGCTTTTTTTTTTTTTAACTTGTTTCAGAACCTTTGTTTGTTTATTCACTCATTTTTATGGCCGGCTTAGCCCGCCCCGAGGGCAGGGCTGGCGCAGCATGTGGTGCCGGGGATGGAACCGCGGTCCCTGAAGCCGCCCAAGCTTTCCCAGGCAGGTGCTTTAGACCACTGAGCCATCCCGCCGGGCGCCCTTTACCCTAATTTAAATTTAAACATAAGAAATTAGAAGAGATTGTTTTCAATATGACTATCAATCTTTCAATTATAATACCTTTTTGATGAAAGTCATTTGTCATTAAGAAGCATTCCTGGATTATTTCAGAAACTCAACAACAGTATATTTTACCCCATGTTATTCTTTACAATTATTAAATTTAATAATTATGAAGATTTATGGAGGAATTGTGCTTCTAACAACAAAGGAATAACAGGAACCAAATCGCCCCTCCCACCTGGATGCATACAACTCAGAGAGGACACAGAAAACAACTTGTCTGTTTCAAATAGGAGACAGCACAAAGAGTACTTCCTGAGAGGAAGAAGTGGTGGCATAAAACCTGTGATTGCCCAGATTGCCCAGCAGGCCACTACAAGAAGAACCTCTCGAGAGCCTAGTGGCCATTCTGTACTGAGGAGGCAGAGCAGGGAGTCAGGAGAGGCCAAGGGGGCTGATCTCATCATGGTAGAATACTGTACCAGATAGAAGACCCATGAAGGAAAAACTCCAGAGCCCTGTAGAGGGTTCTCTCAAGTTGTTGTTAACTACAGAAGAGGATGTGCAGGTAAGGAAACTGCACAAAGTAGGAAAGGGCCCACTTGTAAAAACAGTGGAGAAAATTGTCAGGTTTATACAATGCCAAGGATAGCTCACCTTCTATAAGCCACATAAGGGAAAAACAAAACTGTTAGAAACAAGGGACAAGTTACTCACAGTATACTATCACAGGAAGGGGAGAAATTTTGTTCCCAAATTATGCTACTTTAATCCCACTTAATACACCTTCATGGAAAGCCTTGAAAAGATCAAAATTTTCTGATGAAACCTTACTGTATCTAAGATACCACTCATGGTCACTTTAAAGATGCCTCTTCTATCAGCACAATTCTTCCAGTCACTTAGGTTCAAAAGTTGTAATTTTAAAGTATTTCCTGTCAAGTGCTATGGATGCTTCACTATTTCTGCAAGATCTCTTCAGTTTTTGTTTCTACTCAATTGTATCAACCCAACTCTGCTTTTCATTCCTTCTGTGTGAATCACTGCAAATACTTCATAATTGTTCTCCTTGCTTTCAATTTCTACCTGTTCCAATATTTCTTGGAGCCAAATTGATCTCACTAGAAACTCAATGGTGATCTCACTGCCTCCCTGTTCCACTGTGACCATGCTTTTCTACACAATGCCAAATGCAGAGTATGAACTGCTTACTTATTCTACTATTTAGCTATTGTAAAATAGCAAAAGGAACAAGAACCTGGAGTCAGAAGAAAAGTGTTGGAGTTGCACCTCTGACAATCACTGAGATCAAGCACAGGCAAGTCAGGGAACCTCTATGAATCCCAATTTCTCCATTTTTGAAATAGAGAAATTATTATCTATGTCAGCTATGTCACAGAGTGCTTTAAGTACCTATATAAAAGGTAAGTGAAAGTGCTTTGTATATAGCACTCTGTAATTCTTTATTTATTTTTTTGTATGAAGATTTAACTCAGGATCTTGTGCTTCCCAGGCAGGCACATATACCACTGAGCTATCTCCCTGGCCCTTCTTTGAAAATTTTAAACAGTACTATTAATACTGACAATAGAAATAGAGAATCACACTCTATTTTTTTCTGTCACATCTACACATGTTCTATACTCTGTAAATTGATTATGATCTGAACATACTTTCCTTTTTCTTTTTTAATATTCTCTCATATCATTTCCCTCAATGAAAGTTTTCTAAGTTTTTCTTTTAAGACCTGCCTCAAATACCACTTTCTATGAAAACATTTATACACTTCTCATGCTCATCTCACTATGTCCTGTGGCTTGTACCTAGCTACTACCCCAAAGCCTTATGCAGGCATAGGTGGTGCTTTTCAGAGGTGGCTAGATTTAGAGTGTGTGATGCTGGAAATAAAGGAGTATGATTTCTAACTTAGTCCACAAACTGACATAACACAGTCTCATGTGTGGATAATTGGAAGGTCCACCCTGGCTGGGGATGGCACCATCCAAAAGGCAAGTACCCTGGAAGGGAGAGGTGGCTGATGCCTCTCGCTGCTTCCCTGCCTTGAAGCTTCCTGCTTGTCATGCCATGAACTGTTTCTCTTCTGCTAGGCTTCTCTGCCATGCCACCCTACATTGGAGACAGCTGACTATAGACTGAAACTTTTACAAACTGTGAGCTAAAATAGATGTAAAGGTTTGTAATTTTCTTCCAGCAATAAAAAAGTACCATTGATTCCATGAAAACTTTTATACATTACTTGACTATGCCTTGTATCATACCACATATGACAATTGTGTTTGTACAACTATAATACATTTGCCTTATATTATAATTACCCACTGTATCATGTTTTGTACTACATAATGAATTCTGAGTATCTTCATCACCGTTTAATGCTTCTACATATTATTTTCTGATTCAACATGAAATGCTTCCTGCTATGTGCCACATGTAGCACATGAGGCATACATGCAAACAGGTGCATGCCACCATGCCCAATGTCAATCACTGTCTCACCATGTCCTGGGGGCAGGGCTGGCATGGCATGCTCACATTCTTTAATTAAAAAGTATATTATGAACACTGAATACATGCCAATACTGTGGCAGGATAGGATGTGACACAAACAAAACAGTTCCTAGTGCCAAGCACTTACTGAGTTGGTAAGAACAGTGCTGTTCCTTAAATATTCTCCTAATCCACTCCAACCAGGGTTTTGCCTCTGCCTGACCAATGAAACTTGTTCACCTATAATTTCTACACTGCTGATTTTTTTCTTTACCAATCAGCAGAACTGAACAAAGCTGACTATTCTCAGCTCATGAAAATACTTCTTTTCCCTCCACTTGGCTTATGAGGTACCACACTCATCTGTTTTCTTCCTACTGTTCTGACTTTCTGTAGTCATCTTCTTTGTAGGTCCCTTTTTCCTGTAACTCTTAAATATTGCAGTGTTCTGAGCTCTGTCTCTTCTATTTTTCTCCAAATAGTAATTGTAGTTTAAAAACTCCCGTATTTACAGCTCCTGTGATCAATATCTCTCCTGTGTTTTCTGAACCTACATGTCCAAATATTTAATTGGTATTTGTATATGAATGTCTAATAGACACAAATAGACACGCGCACAGAAACACACACATAGTCTGAAACTGAGCTTCTGAAAACCCCTTCCTATCTATTCTTTCTGATGATTTTCTTCAAAATCTGTATCAAGTAATACACCTCTGTTAAGAGCGATGTTATCCTTCTACTTCCTCACGGCCAAAGCCCCAGTGATTCAGTATACAGCACAGGGCAACTGGGTCTTTCACCGTGCATTCAACCCCTTTTTGTTCAAGGCATTGCAACACGGTAATCTCCCAACTACTCTTTCAGTATCCCCCTGGCTGTATTTCCACAAACCTAAGGTCCTCATCATGATTCTGCCAATGGAGTTCATCTTTCTCTTTTCTCCTTGAGACATTTATACCAGGCACCTTATCTATGAAGCTTCCTTGAGACCTTATTCATAAATTCAGTTGTTCCTTCACCGAACCACTTAATATCCATTGTCCTTCAGATTTTTTTTTCTAGAACTTACTACTACGTAGCATATGACACTGTATATTTACTTATTTTCTTTATTCTCTACACCATTAGAATATGAGGAGAGATATTCTGGTGTTTTCCCCCCTCTGATACATTTAGGGCATAGAAAAATGCCTGGCATGCATGAAGCACAAAAGTATTTACTGAAAGAATGAATGAAGCATAAAGTGAGAATAAGTGAAAGTGATATATTAAAGTGTTTAAATAGTTTTGAGATTAAACCCTTTCTTAAGAGATTTTCAACATACACGAAATAGTGAGAAACTGATTCAATCTTCTTTGGCTAATATACTAGGGAAAAATTATTCACATTAAATACTAGACAGTATTAAAATTATTAATCCTGAGTTTTATTTTATACATATGTAACATTGTATAGATATATTTTAATAATTACTTTGAAATTATATTTAATAAAATGAGAAAGTAGTAACATGTCAGTGTCAGCCATCTGGATGTCATGGCCATTGCTTGACCTGTTTGCTCTCTGTGAAACCCCGAGAGAATGTTTTCTCTCTAGGTGACTCTCCTTAGGCACGCTATATATCTTCAATCCCTTTCCTCTGTAGCCCCATAATCTCCTTGAACAGAATTTGGGAAACCACTGAGCTATAGCATGTTACAGCATAGGTTCTCTTATGTCCTGAGTCTTCACTGACCTTGAAGGGCTAGGGCCAAATATTTAAGAGAACCTATGCACAACTTTAAAGCTGGAAACTGGAAAGAAATGAAATCATGCAGGCTTTAAGTATTTTCTTCAGACCACAAAATTATGTACAACTGATTTGATAAATGCACTTTCATTTCTACACAGTATATACAGATATGTATATGTTTGTATACATACTCATGTATAGTTGACTGTTACAAGAGGGGGCGCCTTACTTAACTTAAAAAAAAACAACTTTTATTTATTTTTAAATGTATTTAGTACAGGGTCTACAGGATCTCACTACACAGATCAGACTCACAGTGATTCTTTTTTTTTTTTTTTTTGTCTTTTTGAGACAGGGTCTCGCTATGCAGTTGAGGCTGGTCCTGCGCTCACTTTTGTAGCCCAGGCTGGTCTCGAACTCGCACCAATCCTCCTGCCTCAGCCTCCCAAGTGCTGGGATTACAGGCGTGAGCCACCACGCCCGGCTCACAGTGATTCTTGATCCTCCTCTTTTTCCAAGCACTGGGATCATAGGTGCATGCTACCACACCCAGTGTCAATTCCTGTCTCAGCACGCCCCAGGGGAGGGGCCAGCACCACTGACTGAAACCTGGCCGCTGTGCTCGGCCTAAGCAGGTGCTTCAGGCCACTGAGCTATCTGGCTGGCCTTTTGAGTTTCTAATTCTGCCTCCTGAAGAGCACATTATATTGTTTCTATCAAGTAAGAAGAATATTTAAACTTAAATTATCATCAGCTTTCCCTGCAAAACACATATTAACCATTAGTTTGATAAAGTGCAATGTTTTTCAATGTGTATACTTGGGAAGTGTGCATGCAGATATCTAAGAAAAGGAATCTTAAAGTCAGAAGCTTTCTCCAACCTGTATTTTCTTGACATGTTGAAACTACATGGGCTTTGTGAGCTGTTATACTTACATATCTATATGAACCTGCTAGACAATTGTAAAGATTAGATCTAAAGCAGTTGGCAGAACATATGGGACATGTAAGCCATAAGTATAGGAGTTATGACTATCATTGTTAGAAACAAAGTATTTTAACAATTCAAAGTTATGATGTAAACTCATGAAACACGTTAATCTTGTTTTGAAATTAGGAGAGATAGGAATAGAAGATAAAAAGATACTACTAAGCTCTGGGAACTGCAAATGCTATCTTATAGATTGAGATGGACTCCACGAGGCAAGGTACAATCTGAAGAAGGCTAAGTTTGTATTTATAGTGATACTGGGATTAATAATCCTTAACATTACTTAATCTAATCTCAGCTAACCCAAATCTGCAAAATTTTAAATGTTTTTACAAAAAAATTTTCTTTTACTTCCCACGCTCTACAGATAGTTTTGTCTATCTGACTTATAATTGTCTCCTTAGCCACATAAAGAACACAAAAGAAAATAACAAAAATGAAAATGTTTCATAAAAGGTTTGTGTTGCTCTGAAGTATGACTCATTGCACAAAAAGCATCATCTTTTCCATGCTGAAGAGTGATGATGGCCTGGGCTAAATCGGGACGTACTCAGAGGGCTAAGGGTGGGCTTCCCTCACACAGCAGGTGAGCAGCGCAGGCAAAGTCAACGCTGAGTAGCTCTCCTGAACTAACTTTGCTCCCTGCCCTTCATCTCGTTTACGATGCTGTGAAAACATCAGATACAGCCTATTTTCATTTCTATAGCCACCAATAAAGAAATAATAGGAGATAAGAATTATTATTCTACAGGATAACAAAGAGTGATTCCCAGAGTGATTCTTTATAATTGTTAAATAAAAAAAGTATGGTATGAGTTTAGAGATCTAGTAATCTTGAAGCAAAAGATGACTTACTGCTAAAATGATCTTTTAATTTTAATTGCATGCTTATATGAAAACTATTATGCTAATGTTGCATCAGATACAGAAAAATCAGAGCATGTGATTCACACATGAAGATAAATTAAGTAGAATAGAACACAGTATCTTGCACATTATTGACTATTTTGACTTTATATTCTAGAATCTTGCCAAGTTCTTGAAGTCAAGCTCATTGAACAAGAGTTTCCAGGATACATTACTCTGCTTTCTGGAAATCAGAAATTTTTTGTTCCATCTAAGTCAACCTAAGGAAATACTGGGTACAATTTTAGTTTTTCAGATTCGGTTTTGAGCAGTTCTTACTATCTGTGATGATTAAGATTTCATTACTTTTAAAGGACAATAACTCACGAGGCCAGGTGGTATATAGGTGAAATCCTAGGACTCTGGGAAGCTGTGGAACATGATCACAAGTCTCAGCTCACTGTGGGCAACTTAGTTACTTATTGAGACTCTGTCTCCAAATAAAGAGTCAATGCTTTTAAATTCATTAGTACGAAAATATTTTTAAAAGTGATACACTTAGTCAATTTGAACATAAACTTCTTAGGGTCTTCATTAGTTTTTTTTTTTTTTTTTTTTTTTTT
>PVJA010005775.1:0-48021 GCA_004027025.1 Myocastor coypus | reverse complement strand
CTCAGCCCGTCCCGATGGAAGGGCTGGCGCAGCATGTGGTGCCGGGGATCGAACCGCAGTCCCTGAAGCCGCCCAAGCTTTCCCAAGCAGGCGCTCCAGACCACTGAGCCATCCTGCTGGGCCCCTTTTTTTTTTTTTTTTTTTTTTTTTATATACTTTTTTTTTCTTGTTTCAGAACCTTTATTTTGTTTATTCACTCATCATTAGTTTTTAAAAACCTAAAATGATCCTCATATCAAAAGATCTGAGAACTGCCACATTATGCTCTTTTTCCTTTCACTTGTCTCTCAACAGGTGCAAGGAAACATTAGATCATAAGCAGACTGTGGGGATGGGAGTAGGAGATTCCACTAAAGATTTACTAAAATAGAAAACCTGTTAGGAAATTTGTTGTGTGGGTTTTAATTAGCAAAAAGTTACCAAAATTTTATTTTACCCTTTCTACTAGGGTTAATGAGGCCTTTGATTTCAAGACCTGAGCCTTTGTGAAAGGTAAGCTTAATTTATTATGAGAAAGAGACCTTAAGAACTCTTCTGTACTCCAAGCCCTAGGGTTAGAACTAATGTCAGAATCCCCATAGCAATTCTTGATCCAGAAAACACATTTTTCCTGGTTTTTCAGATGGACTCCAACAGCCTTGTAGGATTCTTAGAATGGGACTATTCCAAATATGGTTGTATTTGGATAAAAGATGAAAAGTTCCTTGTCAGTAGTCTCTGCTTGGGATTAAAATCTGAAACATTTTATTTAAAATTTATTTTTATTTATTGATTTATCTTGGTCTGATTGTGACAGATGAAATCTGGAGCTTTTTTTTGGGTACCAGAGGTCCAACTCAGACCTTGCACTTGCCAGGTAGATGCTTATGTCACTGAGTGACCTCTCTGGCCCCTAAAAGCTGGAGCTTTATGCCTGTTCAATAAATCATTCTACCAATTGGGCTATCCCTCCATCCTACAAAACTATTTACAGTAACAGTACAAAGGCCAGAGCCAATAATGAACAAATGTATATTTCTACATTGTACTTTCACATTTTCTATGAAGAAGCCTAGCTGAATATATAAGCTCAACTGAATATAAATTAAAAAAATACAGTAACAAACTTCTATGGAATGAAAAAGTAATGTAAAAGCGCTTTTAGATTATAGTGAAATAAAAATGTTTTTGCCAGCATATCACTGACTCTACTAGCTTCAGTGAAAGCTAGTTCTGCTAGGTTCAAAAGGCACATATGGCACTGAAATAGGTATCACTGTATCATTTCTTTTAATGGCCTCCTGATAACTTTTTGTATTTTGCAAGCTGAATGCCATTCTTAGCATTTCAGGAAAAATTCCCTTAAGAAAAAAACAAAACAAAACAAAACACTCTTGTTCTCACTTTAAGGACTTAGTATACTTTCAGAAGCAAAAACACATCTAGCCAAAGATGATAAAAATCATTCTGGCTCCAATTTTGTCAAACATACATTATTCACTCTATTTATATGTAAATGGCATAACTACCATGACATATATAATCTAAGCATCACATCAGTGTACAATATTCCCAGCTATTTCAGCAGTGCTTGGTGTTCAGAGTTCTGTGACCCACAGCAAATGGAAAGGAGCCAGAAATTGCAATCTCTCCTGCAACAGAAGCCTGCATTCCAGAGATGCGAGATTAATGAAGGCTGACTTTGATAGGATTACTTCTTGAGTAGGTGTAGTTTAGGCTCTCATCAAAGCACCCACTCTTCTTTTGATGAATCCTAGCTTATGTTCTTGCTAGAGGCAGTTCCTTCAATAATTACTTTAAAAGTAGAAGCTTAAAATGAATTCAAGGGAAAAACAAATGAAAGGATGCTATATATACAAACTAATGAAATGTAAATAAAATATATAACTCATGGAAACATGTAAGAAAAACTTTCCATTGCATCAAACCCCTTCTGCCAGCACTGTCAACCATCTTTACCTTAAAACCACCAACTCTGCCTACAATTAGATATTAAAATGGCCTCACTGGTTTTTATATTATCAGCAGATCTGAAGAAGAACTCATTGAAACAAAAATGTTTTTAAAATTGCTAGGTGTAATATTTTTGCATTCAATGTTAAAAAATTAAAAGCATAAAATATAACAAAGAAAAGATTCCCTTAAATCTATGTCAACTTCAGTCCTCTCAACTATGTAACCTTTGTTTTTCTTTCTTTTAAATGTATTTGGTACAAGGCCTTATGCAGCTTGGACTCAAAGTGATCTGCCTGTTTTCAGCCTCTCCAGTGCTGGATTATAGGAATGTACCACCCCATCTCAGTGGCTGGCTATGTGTGCCTGAGGGTAGGGCTGACAAGGCCTATGGTGCCAGGGATTGGACTCTAGTCTCTGTGCTTGCCTAAGCAGGCACCTAGTAAGCTGAGCTATCTCACCAGCCTTGTAACCTTTGTAATTAGCTTATTTTTTTACTTTTCTTATTTTTAATTGATAAATAATTGTTTTTGGCACACAATTGGGTGTTTTGATACATGTTCATTCCACAACCTGAGGATGTGACAGTATCATTTCACAAATTGCAAATTCAGTAAACAGCTAAGTCACACCCTGGCAAACTTTTCTGAGTCAACTCTGACTTCTAGTCTGACATAGAGAAGCTATGAAGTCACCAAAATCTGGCAAAGCTGCACAGTACTGTAATACAGCAAGTAAAATCCAAGCAAAGCTACATAGGAGTCATCTAAGAACACATTTTCTATTTCTTCAAAATCATACCTGAATATTATAAAATTTAAGTGAAAGCCCTGTATATAATAGTTTAATATGACACTCTCACGAATGAATTTTTCAGAACAGTCTTTAGAGGATTGAGTATGTTAAGAAAAGTAAGTTCTTTCCCTTTACTTAATTAAAGCAAGAAATATGCAAGGTAACGACACACACCCAGGCATGGCTAGTAGCAACAGCCTGCTCACACACAGATCTGTTTCCCTCTGTTGCGCAGTACACAGAAGACTTACATCTGGAATGAAGCCGATCTCATTGAGGTGATTGCTCAGCTCAGGGTCATGGAAAGCAATCATCTGGGAGAAAACGGTCAGGTACTCTGCATGGCAACAAAGATTCAGATATTCATCATCCTGACAAATTAACTCCAAAACCTAAATTGCAAATACATTTTTTTTTTTTTCCTGCGGGACCGGGGTTCAAAATCACGACCTTGCACTTGCCAGGCAGGCACTTGTGCCACGGAGCTATCTCCCCAGTCCCTGCAAATACATTTTAATTTGTACTCTGAATCAGATTCAATTTCTCCATGCAAAAAACATACCTTGGTAATTACTTTTCTTTTTTTCCTACTTTAATCACTCATTCCTGATTATTAAACAAATATGCCAAGACACTATGTCATAACTTATTTTTAGTCTTCGGAACTATCAGTTTATTTCTTGAGTCACAAGTTGTATAAGTCACTAATGTTTTATTAAATTCTGCAAATATATTTTCTATCATAATATTAAATCTATTTGACATTTGTTGAATATTTAGAAAGCATAACAAATCCTTAAATAAGAAACAACATTTATAAACAGTCCAAAATAGAATACTTATACTTTAAATTTGTTTATATTACAGATTTAAGCATTTGTTCCAACTTTATCATCTATGATTCTACATTTCACTTATTTGGTAGTGAGAATTAACATCACATTAATCAGAAAGTAGGCATATCGCAGACAAAAATATCTTGTGTTTATTCCAACCCAATCTTAATTCATAGGGTTCAGTTGAAATGTGAGCACCAGATCCTCATTTTCTCTAGTATTCCAGTAACTTATTGTGATTAACCAATTTATTGACCAGGCACTAATCTAACCAAGATAGTGGTAACAGTCTACTTTAGTGCAAGAAACCACTGTACTTGTACTCATTAAAGAAACAAAAATATGCGCTTCAATGTTTCTTTTGATAGTTTTTACTTAATAATCTCTACTTTCTTTAAAAATTATTTCTTTTCAAGCCAGTTATTTAATGAAAATAACCTCTAAAATATTTTTGCCTTGCCTTTTTAGTTTGTAGGTTTATCTGTCTGTCTGTCTGTCTGTCTGTCTGTTTCTCTCTTTTTTTTTGAGAAAAAGTTGCACTATTTACTGCTCTTAAATTCACTAGGTAGTACAAACTGGCCTTGATCTCATAGGGAACCTTCTGCCTCAGCCTGCTGAGTGCTACAATTACAGTTGTGTACCACTATAATGTGATGTTCATAATTTTTAATATTGTAAAAAAGTACTAAACTTTTATAATATATTACTATAAGTAGGCTTACTTTATTTTGGGACATGGAAATAAAATTTTTAGAGATATTTTTATCATTAATATACGTTTGTGATAATGAATATATTTAATATATATCACATCTACTTTTCTCAACTATAACTTTACTTCACATGCATTCTCACATTTATTTGCTGTTGGCAATATCATGTATCTTATATACAATAACATCAGGCCAAAAGGAAAGGAAATGGAAGCCTGCCTTCAATCCAGGGATAAAAGTAAGTCACCTTCCTGACCTGCGTGCATCCTGCTCATGGGGGATACTCAGTTAAGACCTCTTCCTGGCTTACTTTTCCTGCTGCTGTATCAGAGTTCACTCTCTCTTTCCATTTTCTCACCTTTCCCTCTCTAAGATTATATTAGCTCTCAAAGGTACAAATCAAAGTAAAGATCAGCATACGCATGAAGGCTCTAGGTAACTTCTGGGTTTAACTTTTTTTTTTTTCCTTTCAATTAGTGATAGTACATTTACAGCCAGTCTACACAGAAGGCAAAGCTTTGTAACACCAGCCATCACAGGCATCCCTTCTGTACACTGATAAGCACATAATTACTAACTTCTAAAGTAGAAATTTCTGCCTCAAGCAATTCTCCGTAGCTATGCTCCCATTTATTTAAGAATCATTCTTACTTGAACCTAATAAAATTAATTACTATGTGGATTTACATGGTTAATTAATGATGTACTGAAGATACCTAAATCATTTTAGAAAACATTTTGTATATATCCTGCCAAAGGCTGATAGCTGGCTTCATTATAGTTGCATCTCCATAGAGATACATTCCGTTTTCTTCTGGATTATGTTACTTTGTACATGTAATATGGTTTATAAAGCTGAAATAAGTTACAGCTGTACAGCACAACCTTTCACATGATATAGAACGTAGCTTGTTAGTAGGCTTTTGTTTTGAATGGAGGGTACGATAGAAGCTATGAAATTAACACCACATTGTATTCCAAGTTATTTCAATAAAGCACTTAAAACTCCCCTGTAGTGAATTTCCAAAATTTAAAATGCTTACATCCTTCAACTTGTAAATAAAACTAAAAGAACTGAAGGATAGCTACAAAGAAACAGACCAATAGTCAAAAACCAACCAACCAGCCAGCCAGCCAGTCAACCAAGCAGCCAGCCAGCCAGCCAACCAACTAAAAAAAGTCCCATAGGATTCTTTGTATGCAGCATCACCACTGATTCTTTAAGGGGACATGAAAATGTTGTCAAGTCATTATAACTGTGATTGATACTATATGATGAAAACATCAACCTAGAGTCTTCATCTCAAAAATAGTATTCTTAAGCTTATAATTTGACTCATATAAGAGTAAGCATCTTTTTCTTTCTTTTTTTCTTTTTCTAAGACAGGGTCTCCTGCCTCAGCTTCCCAAGTGCTGGGATCCCAGGAATGTGCCACCATGCCCAGTTCAACAGCATGGTTCTTTCTAAAAAAAATCAAGGGTTTTATGAAATTTCTCCTATTATGCAAAATCATACCTAATATAAGCTTTTGCATTTTTTTTTTTTTTTGTCTTTTTGAGGCAGGGTCTCGCTATGCAGTTCAGGCTGGCCTTGAGCTCACTTTTGTAGCCCAGGCTGGTCTCGAACTCACATCGATCCTCCTGCCTCAGCCTCCCAAGTGCTGGGACTACAGGCGTGCACCACCACACCTGGCTAGATTTTGCATTTTAATGATTTCTTACATTTTCAAAATTTTCAAGATGTAAGATGAAAATACATTATGCTTATAAAATATTTTCTTTCTGAAAAATTTCTCCTAAATTATAGTATACTATAGTTTCTTTATTTTCATAAATGAAACAAGAACTTGTTCCTTTTATCAAACATTGGATTATGTATACAACCACTCTTAGTTCAATGAGAAGAAATTTTGTTGTACCAATAATGATTTGAAAAATTGTAACATCTACATTCTGTGCTCTGTATAACAGGACAACAATATGCATTGTATCAAATATTGAAATGTAGACTAACATGTTTTGAAGTTGTCAAATTGTTATACATTGTAATTTCTTATTAAAAAATTAAAAATAGAACTTGTGCTCCTTATTTGTAAGTCTTAAGAATCTTAGAGAAGGGTACAGAAAAAAAGTATGAAAACTTGTGTTATTTGTTGAGAATTCATTGTCAATATATGAAACAGCAGAATATGAAAATGTACAGAGGCAAATAAATTCTGCATTTTAAACAGGAATATATGGGGTCAAAACAGAAATCAGAGGGCTAGGGAGGTAGCTCAGTGGCATAAGTGCCTGTTTAAAAAGCACAAGGTCCCAAATTTTATCACTGGTACTGCAAACAAAGCAAAAAAAAAAAAAAAAAAGAAAAAAAAACAACAACAACAACAAAAAACACATTAAAAGAGAAACTAGAATCACAGAAGATACTTATTATGATCTTCTGAGAGTTATTCATTAGCCATCTAATAAAGTAGTTTAGTTCATTGTGGTAAATCCTATTTTCACAACTTATTTGAATATTTCCAATATTTTAATCTTTCTAAAGTGTAGGAATCTAGCTAAGCACTATACTTTATGAGCTGAGCAACAAATTTGAAAAAGAATGATGGCCAGGTTTTTACAGTTGAAAGTTTCAGTAAACATTACAGTTTTACATTAGCTTCAAAAATAATACTATATTGCTTATATATTTAACTGAAGATTAACAAATTATGCTAATCCTGCACAAATACCAACTTGAGTATTTTCTACTTTTAATTTTTCAGTTTGTCTTTGGTAAGTATTTAACAGGTTATTTATATTATATAATCTTTTAAACTCCTGATAAGATCCAAGGTGTTATTAGAACTGCTCATTTTGGTATTTCTGGAATCTTTAAGCAGACACTGTCGATTCTATATAACATCACTGATAAAGGTCATAAGGAAACTATGAACAAGTACAGGATATATAAAATCAGTATCTACAGTAATAAGGTGTAAGACCACTCTGTAAGGCACAGCTTAGTAAAGTCTCCAAAGTGGCTACTGCATGATTCCTGAGGTCTAGCTATAGAAGTAATATAAGAAGATTCATAGTTTCAGAGTCTTATTTAATTAAAAAGCAGGCAAAAATCAACTTTCTTCCTATAGATCACTTTCTTCCTTAATATAAAATGTCAAAGTAAAATTTGACTCAAAGTCAAGGATGTATCTGATAATAGTTACTAAAATGGTAAATGGGACATGATCTGAAGAGCTCTGCATTGTTTCCAAACAAATATAAACCTACAGAAAAATTTCCTGTCCTTAAAACATTTAGTATCTTATTGAAGAAATAACAAAATAGAATGATGCCATGAAAACAATGGTACTAGAAAAAAAAACTAGTGATAATAGGAACATGAACATTAAGAAACAACAGTACTTACTGAATGATCCTATGTACCCAGAATTTAAATTATTTGCTACATTTAATCTTTATAATAATCTTTTAAAAAGGAAAATGAGACTTTAAACTTAAATTTTTGTCCAATACTATGAGAAGCCGAAAAGCTTAAATCTGAAGCCTTTATAAAATTTAAAACTGTATATTACTAACTTCTGTTGTACTACTTCCAAAATGGAACCCAGAATATTTCATTACAAATTTGCATGCAGTTGAAGTCAGCCTGGATGAATTTACAAATATTTTATGCTGTAACTTGGACTCTGAAAGAGAAGGAATGACTTAAGGAAGTAAAAGTAAGTACTCAAGGAAGTAAATATTCTAAGTGTTTCAGCTTCGGGAATGAGATGAAAGAAAAGTGGTTTTGTTTTTTTTTTAACTACAATTACATTTAATCTTATGGCTGTAAACAGGCGGATCACTACAGGACCAATCTAGTAGTGAGACCCTGAACACCCTGTAGACCCTCCCTAAAATACAAATAAATAAATAAAATGTTTTATTTATTCACTATTTACTCCATGGTAAACCTTTTCGTGGGCAATTTTCATTATGAGAGACACAGAGCAGCATCTCATTTTCTAAAATTTTTGTATTTGAGTTTAACTGTCAGAAATTAAATAGTCTGGGGGCCTACCCACCTGGGACACCCCTCCTGTCCATCTCTCAGACAGGAGCTTTCTTTCCCTCCATAAATATGTTCTGCTCATTAAAAAAATTAGAAATTAAAGTCTTCATGAAAAATATATTTTGTCCTAGATTTTGGAGAAGACTAGGTTTTTCTGAATATTCTTCATGGGTTTTAGGAATGAACCATCACTATATTTCATTTGGCCAAAATCATGATTTAACTGAGAATTGGTTAGGCATTAACTCTGTAAAAGGACAAGAAAAGATATGTGCTTACCTTGTATTACATGTGAATTGTCTTTCAAGAAGAAGTTATACAGGTATTTGGGAATAAAAGCAGACATACACGCATAAGCCAGAGCTAAATAAGATTGAGACAAAAAATTGGTGACTAGGGGAAATGACTGGTTTTCATTCACTCATTCAGCACACAGTCATCGACTCTATTTTAAAACTGTAGTTATGGTAGTAAGTTCTGAGAACATAAACTTAAAGCAAAAAGAAAAATATCTTTAAAGTAGAAAATATTTTAGATAACAAAAGATAATGATCAGAGTCATTCCAATTTCAAATTACTGTGGCAGTAATTAACTCCCAATAATATAAACCTTTGTTACTTAACTGTTTTTTTTTTTCTTTTTGAATTTCTTAACAAGATCAATATTATTATCTTTTTATATACCTGGTCTCACTACCCAGGGTCTTGCTATGCTGCTTGGACTCAAGGATCTTCCTGTTTTCAGCCTCCTCAGTGTTGGGATTATAGGTGTGCATCACCACACCTGGTCCGGGTGGCCAGCCAATGTGGCTGGCTAAGCAGGCCCAGTGACGGGGCTGGCATGGCACAGTGCCAGGGATCAAACCGTGGTTCCTGTGCTTACGTAAGCAGGCACTTAGTCCATCCACCTATCTTTCCAGTCCAACATGACCATTATTAATGAGCTATAAAACTTCATGATCTTAATTGCTGGTGGTGGAAATAAGAGTCAGTCTTACTTTAGAAATACTAGTTATAACCTGTACTCTGAAATATAGATCTCTTACTATTTTTGGGTCAATATAAATACTATTTGGCTTTGTCTAATTAAGTACAACAAAAGTCCAATTTTATATCAATGAACACTACCTTTTAAAAATAATTCAAACAGTAAGACTTTAGTTCTTTGGGATTATTTTATTCCAAATTTATATCAATGAACACTACCTTTAAAAAATAATTCAAACAGTAAGACTTTAGTTCTTTGGGATTATTTTATTTATTTATTAATTTTTGTCTTTTTGAGACAAGGTCTCACTATGCAGTTGAGGCTGGCCTTGAGCTCACTTTTGTAGCCCAGGCTGGTCTCCAACTCACACCAATCCTACTGCCTCAGCCTCTCAAGTGCTGGGATTATAGGTATGCACCATCAT
Source organism: Myocastor coypus (assembly GCA_004027025.1). NCBI lineage: Eukaryota > Metazoa > Chordata > Mammalia > Rodentia > Myocastoridae > Myocastor > Myocastor coypus. The sequence continues at coordinate 38,258 of PVJA010005775.1, read as the reverse complement.
GCCTGATTTGGTTCTTTGGGATCATGCTATCTCTAATTAATGTTATAGTTTTATGCTGTATATGTGACATTATTAAAGATTTGGAATCTCAGTCAACTTAATTTAATAAATACATATTAAAGTTCACTATGAAAAATACTGTAATAGAGGCACAAAACACAAAAACCTATCTTTAACAGAAGTTGTCAAAGAAAGGTTGTAACAATAATGTATATGTAATAAGAACATAAAACAGACACAAGATAGGTTTTTCCAAAATACGAAATGTTTGCATACATTCAGAAAGAATAGTAAGAATTCTTTATCAGAATGCTATGTTTGAAATGGTAAGTTTTCAAGAAGATTTGAGAGATGCAGTAAATACTGATTTATTTTCAAATTATTTATAAAACAAAGTAAAAACCCTTTCTTAGGTTGCATAAAAATGGCCTGGAAAGTAGGTTAATGAATTTAGAACAATCACTGTAACTCTCGCCAAATCTTTTGTCATAATGGGCACCCTCTAGGAAAAAACTAATTCTTTATATCCTTAAAAAAGAATCTAAATTACTATTTCATAAAGTTTTGCAGTATCTATAAGTGTATAAACCATTAACTCAAATATTTTAGAATATAAGGTATAATAAGTCTTTAAGTGATAAAGATACTTACCTTCATTATTGAAATTTAGGTACAGGAATGGAGCACAAAGTGAGTCAAGACCTGGTGCAGAGAAGTTGGGACAAAGAATCAAACAAATGTAACCTGGCAGGCGTGTGGGTATATATCTATTCAGTTCTCTGCACTGCCTCTAGGTAGAGAAGTATTAAGGGTATTATTCACCAAGACATGTTTTCATGAATTACTGTGAATAAGTAACAGTGTGTGAAACAGTTTATGTCCAAAACAAATCACTTATTACCAATATTTATATAAGGTAAAGAGCAATATAGCAATAAAAATTATAAAAATGTTAGAAGAGTTGAGACACAGTCCTATCTGACCCTAATTGGCAATTGTGTAAGGAGATTTGCCTTATGTATTTTTTCTCTTTGAAATTATGAACAAAATCCATTAAATATTATGAAGTAAAATACAAATGTTCATCTATTATTTTAATGATATTGGTGAATTTCATTGTTATATCGAGATAATGCAGAACACTTGAGATATGTAAAAAGGTAGAAAACATAATACATTCATTTTGTTAAGTATGGCCCATATGAAATAGAAAATTTAAATATAATAACAATTTCTTAGAGCAAAACATTCCAGAAAGTGGCTGAGTGCAATGGATTTTTCATTCATGAACTTACTGATGACTATAAAAATAATGACATTTAGGCTAAGGATGTAGCTTAGTGGTAGAGCACATTCCTTGTATGCAAGTCTTATATGCAAGCCTTGTATGCATGGTTTGATGGTGGCATCCTCTACAAAGAAATTATAAGCTAAAATATCAAAGAGCTGAAGCATAAACATACTAGAAGATGCAAAGAGACAAAAGGTATGTATGTATATGTACTAGCTCCACCATAAATGTAATCTTTAGGTATTGCAAATGTGCTAATAAAAATTATTTTAAAAGATAATAAACAAGATCACTTTAGGGTGATCTTACTTGCTAAATTTCTAGTAGACTATGAGAAGCACATGAGGATTCATTAAATAGTAAAAATCTCAAATAGCACCAAATTATTTCTTGCATAAAATTACAAACGTGTCCATAATTTTTTTTTTTTAAGTACCAAATATCCTGCTTTCCTAGTCATGCAACTGCAAGCTGTTTCATTTTAACCAGCACATATTTAAATGATACATGCTTGGGACTTAAGATAGTTTTTGAAAAACACTTCTTATAGAATTTCAAAAATTAATCAGAGCTTTAATATTTACTTTGCTCAAAAGAAAGGTTAGTTGATAGTTTCAGAAATTGACAGTCACACAGTTACACAGTAAGTCTCTAACACTACTCCAAAAGTCCTTTTTTTGGGGGGGGGGCGGTGGCTGAGGCTGCCTTAAGGGTGGGTCTTGGGAAGGAAAAGTTTTAATAATAAAAAAGTTACCTTGCCAATACACAAGATCAGGATGAGATACTACCCAAGCCTTTAATACACGCCTGAATTTTGCATGGCCTTCAGGTGATGATAAAAGTTCATCGTACTGATGACAACGAGGGATATCCACTTCAATCTGTGAAATTGCAAAGTAACAAATAACCATGACAAACTGATCTCTAATAAAATCCTGAAACTATACTCCTAAATAGCAAGAACATAGAATATAATGTGACCTTCAGAGTTTCCCCCATGACTCTAGTATTTAAAGTTTTTGTATGTTTTATCTTCTGGAACAAAATGAAAGTTCTATGCATAATTAATCAGAATGAACAGACTTTTTAAAAAGGCATGTTTGAATACAGTTTATTACTATATAATTAATATGCTACATTAATATAATATTCAAAAAATGGTTCAATTTGGCCTAAATAAAAGGAAAAATTTTCAGGTGAAAATCAGTTATTTTTTAAAAAGGTTATTTGACCTAAAGTCCTTTAAAGTGTTACTGTGGGCCAGGCAAATAGCTCAGCAGATTAAAGCACCTGCAAACAGGTGCAGGGGGCAGGGGTTCGATTCCCAGGCCTGCCATGCCAGCCCCAATCCTAGAGTGTGCTAGGACAATTGAGACTGGACATGGTGGCACATGCCTGTAATAGCAGCTTTTGCTGGGCTATAAACAGGCAGATCACTACAAGTCCCATCCAGTAGTGAGACCCTGTATATCCTTCCCTAAAATACAAAAATAAAAAAGTATTATTGTAACTCAATAATTACAAACATTTTCAAACATCTTAATATTTGTCACATGGTGAGTATTCATAAGGAAACAAAAGAACATTCTTCACAGTCTTCTAAAGTTTAAATATTTGGCAGATCTATGGCAGATACTTAAGACAATCTTACTTGTCTATCTGTAGGAATTGGAGTGTCTTTATCAATTGCATCATACTTAGCATGAATAGCTCCCTGTAAAAAAGAAAATATGTCAATTCATTACATGTGTAACAAAATTGTTTAATAAAACTGATAATACCTGCTGAGTGTCCCGTGTTTTAAATACATAATAACAGATATAACTCAGATTTTGCAGTTTCTCTGATTTTGGAATATGGTATTATATCTGTAAATTTACTGGCTGAGTATCTCTAATCTGGGGGAGTGCTGTTTTTTTTTTTTTTTTTGACTGGGGTTCAAACTCGACCTTGCACTTGCCAGGCAGGCACTTGTGCCTCGGAGCTATCTTCCCAGCCCCAGTATCTCTAGTCTGAAAAACTAAAATCTAAAATGCTCTAAAATAAAAAATATTGAATGTATAATGTCAACACTCAAAAATGATCAGATTTTGGACCATTTCAGAGTTCTGAATAAGCAATGCTCAGTAGGAAAAATCTATTTTCTATACATCTCTATTTTTGAAAACCTACTTAATTATTGATAGGGACATTCAAACACAAGTTATACCTCAATTTAAAGAAATTCTTTAAAGTTCTCTAAAATTTTTGACATTGTGTGATAAAAGTCTATAATAAGGGACAATTGGCTATGTTGGGGAAGCAGATCTCACATTATCCACATCGAAAAGTAAATGTCTTGGGTGAGTCACTTATCTAATGAATATAATGCAACATAATTCTATTCTCTTCACTGTTAACTTATAAATAATAAATCTCATAAATAAAACTTTGGTGGTAGAGGGTAATCCTAGCAGAAAATTTTCTGTTAAAGTTCATAATAAAAGAAAAAATAAAATTGTTCTAGGAATAATTCTAGGTTCCCTATCAGGATAATAATTATAGAACAATTTGAAACTGAGAGCATCAATTATATTTCTTGGTTACACTGTTACAGAAGGAATATTTGATTAAGCTACTGCAGATTTTGATCATGTTCCACAGTGTCAAGCATTGAACATTTTTATTCTTCTCTCTTACCATTAAGATAGAGAAAGAGCCAGGAGTTTGGTACATTATTTTCTGTATCAACTTCTTTGGGAAATCTAAAAAGGGAGAAGTTTGGACAGCCTGACAGAAGTATGCTTGAGCTTGAGTATTAATCACTGTCATATGGCATGAAAAAGGAGATATCCTCACAAAATAATCAGCTATTTTCAAAGATACTTCCAGACTTTCATCAAAAGAACCAGGAGTGAAGAAAGGAAATTCTTCTGAAAGAGGAAAAGGATTAAAAGTGGTAGGAACTAAAAGAGTAAAAGGTATCTAGAAAAGAATACAGGAAGACGAGATGGAAGGAAATCACTAGGAAATGACACAGTCTGGCAAGGATCTGGTCCATTACCCTGATTTCTAGCACGAGAATTCTTGTTTGTATGATAAGCTGCCCTGACAATTTTGTGACAGCTCTCCTTTCTTTATGACCATGGGTAAAATGTTGAAGACCTATGTCCCTCTGCAGCATGATCCAGGTAAAGGAAATATGCCAAAAGACCCAAAGTTATGTTAATGATTTTGAAGCACAGATTGGATTGAAAGAGTTCTCTGATTTTGGACCTGCTCTCTGTAACTGATGTACATAAATAATCTGATTTTAAATTTAAAGATTAAGATATTTTCAGTGAATAGTATTAAAAATATTAGACAGCAAATGTAACAAATTTTACTTACATTTTCTATTCTATACCTGTATGCATTTCTTCCATGTAAATTTACAAACTTTGGCCTGGGAGACAGCTCAGCAGTCTAACTGCCTGCCTGGTAAGTACAAGCACTTGGGTTCAAACCCTGGTACCACATATCATGCCAGCCCATGCAGTGTCAGCCACCACAACCTGGCATGATGGTGCATGCCTGTAATGCCAGCACTGGGGAGGCTGAAATAGTAAGATTACTGTAAGTCTGAGCTATGTAATGAGACCCTGTATCAAATAAATAAATAAATAAATAAATAAATAAGCAAATAAATAAGTAGATGATTAAAAAATTATAACCTTTCTCATGTTCACATTTTACCACATAGCTTTCTAATAACAAAAATATAGAAATATGCAGAAATGCTATACTTCTTAATCTTTTTTTAAAAAAATTCAGGTAATGCTTAAATTTTAAGAAAATTGATTACGGTAAGTCACAATACCATTAACTCCCATCACACCACTTCCTACTTCTGGGAAGGCTGAGACAGGAGGATCACTACAAGTTGGAGATGCATAGAGAGACCTTGCACCAAACAAATAAAATAAATAAATAAATAAATATGAAAAACTAACATGAAAAAGTACCAGTGTTGAATTAGAGAAATGGATAAACTATATAATATAAATACAGTTAGGCAGGAAATATTATATTGTGGCATATACCCTTATACCCATGGTATATTCCTTTATCAATTTTAAATTTAAAGTATCAATTTTATAACAAAAGAAAATTAATCTGAAAAGATAGATAACAAGAGTTAGTCTCCTCATGACATCAGGCTCTCATTACTCAGAATTTGTATTATGGAGGAAAGTTAAACTTTATCATATGTGTTTCTTGCATACATTGACATGATCATGTTATTTTTGTCCTTCCTCTGTGGAGTATCCTTAGTTATGCTGTCATGGTTGTTTAGTGTCCTGAGTCTATGCTAAACATTTATCTTTCATGGTCACTTTGATTTTGGAGAACAGACAAAAATCACATGGTGCCAAGTATGGTGAATAAAGTGGATAAGGAAACACTATAATTTTTTGACATAATTGATCAATCATGGATTATTCAAAAATATGGTGAATTTCAAAGAAAATATTATTACAGAAGAAGATAATGCCATTAATCTCACTTTTGATATACTTACTCTATGGTAATTAGCAATGTGTCTTTTATTATAATGAATTTAGGACAACAATATGCAGTGTTTCAACTATTGCAACTGTGCTACTAACATGGTTTGAAACTTTCATATTGTTATTTCTTATTAAAAGTAATAAAAATTAAAAAAAGAATTTTAAAAAGAAATTTAGACATTCACTATATTTGATCACCTCTTGTATTAATCAACTTCTAACCTCTTTTCTTTCTTACCTCAACTCCCAGAAGAGCAGCCCAGGTTAAACCTCTCATAAGAGGTGGAATGTCAACTCTTGCTTCCTTCCAAATTTGATTTTTTTTATACGGATAAGCCTATGATATAAAAAAGAATGAAAACATTTTACAATGCAATTATAGCAAATATTTCCAACTATAATGCAATAAAAGTAATTAGTAATACAAAACCTTCAGAAACCATACAGATATATAGAAATTAACAATATACTTCTCAACAACCAACTATTGAATCAAGAAATTCAGGAAATTTAAAAATTACAGAAGTGAATAATAGTGGACATACTAAGACATATGAATATACTAAAAGCAATACTAATAGATGTTTATTGCAATCTATGAGTACATCAAATAATTTATTATTACACTTCAAGGACCTAGAGAAACAAACAAAACCTGAAGCTACCAGAAATAACAAAGATCAATGCAGAAATAAAATAGAGACTAAAACAAAATTATAAAAAAGATTAATAAAATCAGAGTTAATTTTTAAATAAAACTGATAAATCCTTCACTACACTAAGAAAATAAAAGGACTCAAAATCATAGAGGAAGATGTAGACATGACAGCTGACACTACAGAAATATCAAACACAAGTAGAAAGTATTTTGGAACACATATATTATGAAAAAATTGAACACATATATTCTGAAAAAAAGAAATGAATACATTCCAGAATACATACCATTTCCAAGATTGTACCATGAAACAACAGAAAATCTCAACAGACTGATAACAAGTTAACAAGTTTGAATCAATAATAAAAAAGTCCCCCATCAGGGGCTGGAAAGATAGCTCAGTAGAGTAAGTACTTGACTGGCAAGCGCACAGGCCTGAGTTCAATCCCTGGTTTAAAAAAAAAAAAACGTAAGTCCTCCTTCAATGTAAAAGTTCAAGATCAGATGACTAAATTCTACCAAACATTTCAGGAACCAGTGCCAACACTTCATTTTCCATGAGTGGATACCAACACTCAAATTATTCTAAAGAAAATGAAGAGAAAGAAATCTTAAAAGTGGATTTTATAGACATCATTACCCTGAGACCAAAATCAGACAAGCATATGACAAAAAATAAATTAACAAATCCATATACCTGAAATGAAATGTAAAACCACAAAGATGCAAAAACCTTCAGCAAAATATAAGCAAACCAAATCCAACAGCACATTAAAGAGTTTCTCCATGATCTAGTAGGATTCATGTTAAGGATTTAAAGATGACTCAAAATGCAGAAATCAATAAATGGGATACAGTGCATAGGAAGAGTGAAGGACAAAAATAACATGATCATGTCAATGTATGCAAGAAACACATATGATAAAGTTTAATTTTCCTTCATAATACAAATTCTGAGTAATGAGAGCCTGATGTCATGAGAAGACTAATTCTTGTTATCTATCTTTTCAGATTAACTTTCTTTTGTTATAAAATTGATACTTTAAATTTAAAATTGATAAAGGAATATACCATGGGTATAAGGGTATATGCCACAACATAATATTTCCTGCCTAACTGTATTTATATTATGCAGTTTATCCATTTCTCTAATTCAACACTGGTACTTTTTCATGTTAGTTTTTCAAAAATATTTATTTAATTACTTTATTTATTTGTTTATGTTTGTTTCTTTGGTGCAAGGTCTCTCTATGCATCTCTGACTTGTAGTGATCCTCCTGTCTCAGCCTTCGCAGAAGTAGTATTACAGGTATACACTGCCACCACACCTGGTTTTGGTGGCTAGCACTGCGATCCCAGGGTTCCAGGGCCAGCACATCATGTGGTACGGGGGATTTAACGTCGCCAGGTCCTTGTACTTGCCAGGCAGGCACTTAGATCACTGAAGTATTTATCCAGCCCTCCCGAAAGTTTTTAAATCTATTTCAAAATATTAATCCTTTTTCTAATATATTTTCATATCTTGCTTTTGCCTTTACTTACCTATGAACTTGTATCAGTTTTATAACAAAACAAAGTTAATCTGTAAAGATAGTTAACAGGGATTAGACATCAATAGTCCCTAAGAATGAACAACATAAAATTTCTGTAAGCATAGGGGCTGAATGAACTCTAGATGGGCTATGAGATACCTACCTTGAGCAGCCTGTCAAAAAGAATGATTCTGTTGAGCTGATACTCGGTGTCCCTTTCTCTGATGATCAAAGGGAGCGTGGCAGCTGCAGACAACTCATTACTGCTGTTTGAGTGAGGTAAGTTAGACTGGCTGCAAAGGAGGAACAAAGGCAACAATACTGAGAGAAAGAACGAAATTCTAATAAACTGCAGCACCACTTCTAAATGTTCTATTTAGAAAGTACTCTCGGGCTGGGAAGATAGCTCTGTGGCACATGTGCCTGCCTGGCAAGTGCAAGGTTGTGAGTTTGAACCCCGATTCAAAAAAAAAAAAAATAATAATGGTAATAACAGAAACCACTTTGTAGAAAACACACAAACTTTTTACCAATCTAATATAAACAGAAAAGAAAAATAAATAGAAAATGAGACTATATACTCACTCATCTTCAAGCAATGGATAAAATGCTTCTCCACCAACATCTTTTAATCTCTGTGAATTTAAAGAGAAAATTTATGTATGGCCATCTTAGGCAGCAACTCTTAGCTATATCAAGTCAAGTATAAAGCAGAATCTAAAAATTAGCTTTTATCTCATATTATTTGTAAATTTATATAGCAAACTCTATGGCAAACTTTAAGTAATTTTAAAATATAAGAAAGCAGAGAAAATGGAACCATATGAAATGATCATCTTTAAGATCAGAGATAGCAGAAAAAGACTGAAAAGGTAAAATGGTAGCAGCAATAATAAAGGGCAATGGACAGAAAAGTTTCCAGATGCTATACATCATTCTATATATTAATAATCTCTTTAATTTGCATGGTCCCAATAAAGTAACTAAAAGACTGAGACGATCAGCGAGGATACAAATACAAAAACCAGTTGTATGTGTCCATAACAAACTCACTTTAAACCTAAAGACACAAAAAGATTAAAACTAAAGGAATAGAGAAAGATATGCTAACAATAATCAACAGAGAGCTGGAATCATTATATTAATTTTAAATAAGGCAGTGCTCTAATAAGGACAATTATGATACATATCAATTTAGTAAACCTCACATAAGAGGAAATGGACAATCTGACTAGCACTATTAAAGGCATTCAATCAATAATGAATAATCTTCCTAAAAGATTTCATGCCCAGATTGAGCTCACTGATGAATAACACCAAACATTAACAGAAATGATAAAAGACTTCTTCCAGAAAAAACAGAAGTTAATATTTCCTAACTCACCAAGGACAGCATTATCCTAATACCAAAGGCAACAATAACCATCAGTATAAAAAAGGAAAAATTCAGATTAGTCTCTTCCATGTGCACAGAGGCACAGATTCTTCACATATTAGCATTTGAGTCTATTTTATGTGTTGCCAACTCCAAATGAATTTTAAGTAACAAGACTCTTACAGAATTTAAAATCAATATAAACCATAAGATCCACAAGTAAAAGAGAGAAACTTTTTTTTTTGAAACTAAAAATGAATTTTATTTCATTAATTTTATTTTTATTGTACATATGTGCATATATATTGATCACATTCATCACTGGCTACTTGTAATTTATTTATTTATTTATCTATTTATTTATTGTCTGTGTTTAGGGCAGGATCTACAGGGTGTTCAGGGTCTCACTATGTAGACCAGACTTGGAGTAATTCTCCTGTTCACAGCTTCCCAAGTGCTGGACTTACACGCGTGCACGACCATGCACTGTTTCAGTGTGCCCCAGGGACAGGGCCAGCAGGGCGTGCCAGGGAACCAACACCAGTACTGCGCTCTGCCTAAGCAGGCACTTTATTCCATTGAGCTATCAGACTGGCTCTCCCCTCCCTATTTATAGAAGCCTTGTTTCCAATTTTTCTTTCCATTCTCTTTTTCTTTTCCTTTCCTTCCATTACTCCTTGCCTCTCCCTTGTTCCTTTTCCTATTTAACATGTTTTTCCTATTTCTCAATATCCATTCTCCATTACGCTCCTCATTTATCCACTAGATTTCTCACAGAAAAGAAAGCAGTATGCAAACTTGTGTGTCTGACAAATGCTGGCAATGCTGCATGTGAAAAAGGAATCCCTCTCCACTGCTGATGGGAGTGTAAACTGGTACAACCATTGTGGTGTTCTGTACTAGGATTCCTCAAAAACCCAGAAATAGAGATTCCATTTGATCCAGCCATTCCCTTTCTAGGTATCTTCCTGAAAGAGTTAAAAGCATCATAAACAGTGAAATAAGCTCACCCATGTTTATAGCAGCATAATTTATAATACCTGAATCTTGGAAACAGTGCATTTGTACAGCAACAGATAATGGATAAGAAATGTGGTACTTACACACTACTTTATTATAAAGAAGGATAAATTTGAATCATTTATAGGAAAATGGATGCACTTCAGGACCATAATCTTAAGTGAAAAAAATCTTTTATTAACACATGCTGAAGAGCTTTTGATAAAATCCAAGACTCATTTTTGACAAAACTTGTAGCAAACTAAAAATAGAAGGGGACTTCCTCATCCTGATAAAGAATGCCTATTAAAAATATAAAGTTAGGATTGGCCAAATAGCTCAGCAGATTAAAGCACCTGGCCTGCTGTGCCAACCCTGTCCCTGAGGCAAGCTGAGCCAGCAATTGAGACTGGGAGTGATGGCCTATGCCTACAATCCCAGTTCTTGGGAGGCTATAAACAGGCAGATTACTACGAGTTCAATCTAGTAGTGAGACCCTGAAGACCCTGTAGACCCTTCACACACACAAAAAAGAAAAAAGCAACATAAAGTTAACATAATAAAACTAGATGCTTTTCTTCGTCTGTTTTTAAAGACTCTAAAACATATAACATTAAAAAACGATTAAAAATAAAATACAAAACCTGAATAGACTCATCACCATTAAATACACTGAAACACTGACCACAAATCCACAGAGCATAAGACCACAAAATACGGTTTTATAAGTAAGTCCCAAGAAACATTCAATAACTAGATATATGTAACCCTGTCCATAAAGTTTTGCAGAAAAGTAGAAAAAAGATAATACTGTCATATTCATGTTATGTGACTAATATAGCTTTGATACCAAGTCAGTGACAAATCACTCAGAAATACTGATGAAAGTGAAAATGAGGACTGTATAGAAGAATAGGCAAGCAAACAGCTCAGAAAGAGAAAACTGCACTGAAGTAAGGATAAGTATGGCAGCTTTAGTATAATAATTCCACTTTACTATAAGTGGAATTAACAAATATTTTTTTTTAAAATTTGATAACAAGTATTGTCATTTAAGTAGAGAAATAAGAACACTTATTCAATGATGGTAAAAAGACAATTTGATAAAAATCATTTTTGTGAACAATCAGACCAAAAAAATCTGATATTTTATATGTGTTATTTTCTTGTAAGTCCATTCTGATGCATATACTTTATAGTAGATTGTACATTATTTCACAAAATCAGGGAGAAACACAAGGCTATATACATATCTTTACAGTTTTTAAAATTCTAAAGCAATTCTGCAAACTATTATTCTTACATTTCTTAGTTGGCATAATGACAATGTCACAGTGGTATCATCTAAAAGGGAGCTTCTGTCTCGACCTTGTCCAAAGCTTTCACCATCTTCAAAAACAAAACTGAAAAAAAATTTTGTTTTAAAAATTATTAGATTGAGCAGAGCCTGGTGGCATACATCTGTAATCCCAGCACTTGGGAGGCTGAGGCAGGAGGATCAATGCAAGTTTGAGGCCAACTTGGGCTACAGTCAAGGCCAGCCTGAATTGCATAAGGAGACCCTATCTCAAAAAGACAAAAAAAAAAAAAAAAAAGCAACAACAACAACAACAAAAAAACATTGGGCCTATTTTCCCAAGTCACAATCACTCTAAAATTAATAAACTTTAGAGTGGGTAGTTAATTTAAAACAATATAACTGTTGGTTGAGATCTCTCCTAATAAGTCCCACTTTTAGGTCCCTTGGGTTGGTATGAATAGCATTCACAAAGCATTTCAGGAGTTCAGGGTTTCACAACTCTTTGTTTATGTAATCTTGATGTGAAACTCTTGACACTACTCCTGAGAGGTCGGGGCAGGTGGCAAGTGGAAAAGGGAAGAAGAAACAACATTTGGCAACCACTCAGAGGAAAAATGCTGCATTGCATAATAAAGGCATCCAACTTGACCAGAATTTCAAAGAATTACTTTTAAGACTATGTATTTATCCTTCACACAAATTGTTTTTGGACTTCCTATCTGCTGCTGCTGATTTTCTTTTCTTTTTCTTTTTTTAAAAGTATTTAGTACAGGATTTACAGTGTTTCACTACAAAGCTCAGACTCACAGTAATCTTCCTGTTTTCAGCCTCCCAAGTGCTGGGATCATGGGTGTGCGCCACCACACCGTCTCAATTGCCCTTTGAACTTGCCCTTGGGTTTAGGGCCCTTAGAGCACAGCAGGGACTGAATCCAGTCCCTGCACCTGCCTACACAGGTGCTTTAGTCTGCTGAGCTGTCTGGCTGGCCCTGATTTTCTATTTGATATGGTGTATGACATATGATTGAAATTAAAATCTAGTGGGGAAAAAAGTATAAAACTAATGGTCTACCCAAATCTGAAAATTTAACAAATGAAATTTAGACTACTGGTTAAGTAGGAAATAGTAAATATCCTTGTTATGTAAATATTTTAAAATCTTATTTATTTATTTATTTGGCACCGGGTCTCACGCTGCAGCTGAGACTCACAGTGAACCTCCTGTCTCAGACTCCCCAGCACTGGGATTACAGGCATGTGCTGCTATGCTCCATCCTGTATTTTCAAATCTAAGCATTGCTTCTAAAAATGTTCACTCACACAAGAAAGAATTACCAGGATCTCTTAGTAACACTGGAAACTAAAAAGAAAATGATGAGTGGATAGCTTCTGCAATTAACCACAATGATCAAATCTGTCCTACAGTCTAAAATGAAAATATTAAAGCTTGGAAAAAGCACCATACAACTGTAAAAGAAGCTTCTGCTATCACCTACAATGATCAAATCTGTCCAAAATCTAAAATTAAAACTGCAAGGGAGCTGGGGAGATAGCTCCAAGGCACAAGTGCCTCCTGGGCAAGTGCAAGGTCGTGAGTTTGAACCTCAGTCCCACAAAAAAAAAAAAAAAAAAAAAAAAAAAAAAAAAAAAAAAAAAAAAAAAAAAAAAAAAAAAAAAAAAAAAAAAAAAAAAAAAAAAAAAAAAAAACAACTTTAAAGCTTGCAATAAGCTCTAAAACTTCACATTATTTCATGAATAAATGTAACAATTGTTATAATAAAGACAACAATGGCCTGCAGGGATTCAGTTATTTAACTTCCAGTCTAACTAACTTGTAACAGGCATTTGGCAGATTTCTCTCAACTGTGAGTGACGATCTCCAGTACATGAAGCAGGGCCACAGAGCTCATTTATAGCTATAAATATACATGGAAAACGAACATAACATAACAGGTGAACCTTGGCCAGTTTATTACACTGTCTCAAGTATTAGTGCTTTGATTTATACATTTTTAACTAATACAAATTATAGCATGATGTTGCATAATACTAACTCTACTTAAAATGCGTCACGAAGATAACAAAAAATAATATTTATTTAAAAGTAATAAAAATATTGATGGGAAGTGTACAGTTAGAAACTAAGGCCAATCAAACATGTGTTAGCTTTCAGTTACTTCCCTAATCATTTTCTTGGCATGTCTACCACAAAAAGAACATCAAACTGTTTTTTAGTGTTATTATGAAGTCATTCTCTTCCCCCATTTCCAAGACAAGTTTTCTTTCCTTACTTGGGGAGGGTGCAGATAGGGGGTTTGGATCGAATAATTTCCTTATTAACAAGCTCCTTCTCCAAGTCACCGCCAGCCAAACACCAAAGGTAATAAACTTCCTCAATGGATCTTTCTGCCAGGTAGTCACTGTCTATATCTGTTAATGGCAAATTAAAAACAATAAGTCATCACAATTTCTGTGTTTATTAGAACTCAATAGCAGACATTCTTAAAAAGTGAAAACCTGAAGAACAGAATTTATATGCATGTAAGAAGCCTGGAAGTTGGCATTTCCCTTAGGAAGTGAAAAGCTGAACACACAACATCTCTTCTTAAACCTGTGAGAGAGGTAAGGGCCTAGGTAGAGCTACTGCCCCTGCAACTGTAAGAAATGTAGAATACAGGGAATCACAACTTGCTAAAGCAGAAAATACCTCAGAAGCCAGGCAGGGTCAGAAACAAATTGATGGAGGCTCAGTGTGTACAAGATCTATAGTCAAAACTGTAGGAGACACAGCCACTGGAGGATGCCCACTCCTCTGAGAAGTTACCTCTAGGAGTTGGACCAGCTTCTCACAGGAAAATACTGTTGCATTTCTGGTAGTGGGAGGAAGACATGGAATCATGGGAAATACAGCACTCTGTTCTCACCCAGGCCTCCTCAGGATAAATTGTTTGTCAGAGCCTAACTGATTGGGAGTAAAGTTCCCCATTCCAGCCAGCTCCAGGTGTATATGGGAATTCAGCAAAAGAAAACCATCCCACAGTCATGTGATTAGGGTTCTTTAAGGCAGGCAGTCCGCGTGGCCTGCCCTTAGGTGGACCAGATAGTCAGACTGAACTGGAGTTGGCCAACCTTTTCTCTATCTAGTGCTAGGTCTTGACTGGCACATTCAAATTCATTTTGTGTAATAATCTGAATTCCCTAAGCTACAAAATGTTACTCTATTAAGGGTGGCTTAGGTCATAAAGACCATTTAGGGGCCTAGGTTTGTCATACTTCTTGATCCATTTCCTACATCCAAAAGAGAAGGTGTGCTGGGTGTGGTGGTGCATGCCTGTAATCTCAGCACTTGGGAGGCTGGGGCAGGAGGATCAGTGCGAGCTCCAGACCAGCCTGGGCTACAAAAGTGAGCTCAAGGACAGCCTGAACTGCATAGTGAGACACTGTCTCAAAAAGACAAAAGAGAAGGTGAATTGCTAAATTTTGCAGTACCTTTCTTGACAACAAAGAAAATACTTCCTAGAAGGAAGTCTCATGCCAAGCAGACTTTCCCTTAGATTGCCTCATTCAACTTTAGCACACAAGCTAGCTTCCTACTATAGCAAGAGAAAATAGGAGTATGTAAACCCGCCACTTTTTTTCTTTATATTATAAAGGAATAAGGGCAGAAAAAAACACTCAAGGGAGCCAATAACAAACTTTCTATATGTGTCACATTTATGAACACACTGGCTGCTTCTCTGGGAAGTGTTTCTTGGTGTCCACAGGTAGAATCAATAGGGCTTCAGCTGTTTCCAGAGCTATGCTCCTGTGGACTTACTTCTAAAATAGGAATTATATAAATGCGTGCTTTCCCATTTCACACAGATGTTAAAGATCCACTGTGTGGTATACAGTGGGAACTCAGTACTAGTAAATATTTAATTATGAGTATTTAGTAAATACTTTCTGCTGTGACTGTGTCACAGCTAACACACACATTGCAAAAGTAGCAAAAAGAAGGATGAAAATCTACTGTCTTTGAAAGTAGAATACAATGGCATGGCTGTCCTATCAATAATATGATTTTTCTAGACATCATTTATAATAAATTTTTATAGAACATTAGTAACTAAAATTTTAGGTAAGTTTTCTTTTAGGCACTGCTAGAATTATCTCTAAATTTTTCATTTTTTTTTTTTTAAATTTTAGGTCTACAGGGTGTTCAGCGTCTCACTACTAGATCAGACTCATAGTGATCTGCCTATTTATAGTCTCCCAAAAGTTAGGATTACAAGCGTGTGCGCAACCACTTCTAGTCTCAACTGCTGTCTCTGCATGCCCCGGTGGGCAGGGTTGGCAATGCAGGTGCTGGCTCCTGCAACTACTTGCAGGTGCTTTAATCTGCTGAGCTATTTGGCTGGCCCTATCTCTAAATTTTTAAATAATTTTCCATCTGATCTACTAATGTACAGGCATTATCAACAAAATCAAAATTATAACTAAGAGAAGAAAGCTTCCAATGGAAACAGGACTGACATTACTGCCCACATTTTACTTATCATTACCTTTAGACAACTGACTGATATCCTCAGGTAGAGTTAAATCAGCACACCTCAGTGAAGATGAAAACAGGCTGGCAGGCTTCATAAAGGGGGTGTATGAAGGTGACACTTCGCTGAACACACTGTCCTTCATTAATTCCTCTGGGGTTGGCCTTGAGAAAAAATTTAAAATACAGAGGAAAAGTAAAAGTTACAAAATATGTCCTAGAGAAATGACATACATTCAAGAGCATAATAAAAATCTTAAATATCTCAGTACACAAAATAACTCAGCACCTTTCAACTTTAGTTTATAAACCTACTTATTAACTAAAGCAAGAAAACCTAAATAAATTAAAAAGTACAATGAGAGATAGGTAATAGGAAAGAGGGATATGACAAATCTTTGGCCAGTAGGAAGTGACTGGTGGAGAGGATAATTAAGAATTACAATATGGTATGTACATGTACGAGCTCCCCACACTGAATGTAATTATATATACTACAAGTATGCATTAATATAGAAAAAACCAAGCCAGGCGTGGTAGCGTGTGCCTGTAATCCCAGCACTTGGGAGGCTGAGGCAGGAGGATCAGTGCAAGTTTGAGACCAGCCTGGGCTACAAAAGTGATCTCAAGGCCAGCCTGAACTGCATAGTGAGACCCTGTCTCAAAAAGACAAAAAGAAAAAAAAAAAAAAAAAGAAAAAGCCCACAGAAATTCTGGAAATTTTAGCATCTACACAGAGACAGGAATAATGGCAGAATAAAGCATGTCTTTATGTAACAACCAAATTAATGAAAACACAAAATTAGCTTTTAAATTTTGTTTTTTTCTGTATCTTAAAAACAGAAATCTATCTGTCTGACAAGAGAGTTTGCATTTTTTACTTTCAGCCTCACTTGCACATACCCACTTTTACTGAATGTCTATAATTACATAATCTAACATTTTAAAAATTTCCTTTCTAGCCTTTTTGTCTAATGTGTTATAGTCATCCAAAACTATGCTTTAATACCATTCCATGTTGTTCCTAACATTTATTTGTAAAGTAATCCCCTTAAAGAAAACTATACAACATTATTTCAAACATTATATACTTAAGTACTTCAGGAATACTTATATAACTAAAAGTGGTATAATCAAATGAAAATAAAGAAAATTTTTAAAGAATCCTTTTATATTGCAATCATTAGCTATCACAACACATATAACCAAGCTCATTGCTATAACACATAATGGTGACAAATTTTGTTCTCATTTCTCTGATATCATTTGGTCTACAAATATGAATATTCCAGTTTAGCTGATTTTCTATATGGAGGCTAGGAAATGAGCTACTTCTTTTCACATACATCAGTTTTTTGACTCTAGTTTCACTTAAATTATCTTTTATTTTATTAAAAGTTAAAGCCTTAAGTCATTCAAGTTAGGATATTGATCTCAGCTAGGCACTACTACATATATAAATATAATCCATTCATACTATAGCAAGGGAAAAATCAATTGCTTATATGTAAAGGATGTCAGTGTAATCTCAAAGTTTTAATAATATCAACCTCTTCGACGGATGGAAGGTCAGGCACTTCTTCAAAAGATCTATCATATTTTCAGGAAGCTCCTGGTAAATAGAGAAAAAACTAATAGTTACATGATCTATTTTTTAAATATATATTACCCAAATATTTATTTCTGTAGAAAATTTAAAAAAAAGACCTTATAGTAGTTGACTTTTATAAGACTTCCAGTATTTGTCGCTGTGTGAAAAATCAAGTATCTAGGGAGAACTAAGTGTAGTTCGAATAGCTTGCTGCTGAATCCCCAGTGTGCAAATTAGTAACACATTCTTAGGGTTTACTCCAGGTCCAGGTGTTGAGACTGAACAGGAGGGGGCTAAGAGGTGCAGGTTTGAGCGGTGGGGTGGGGTGCAGCCCTTAGGAAAGCAGCCTCCTCAGCACTCCCTCAGCTCTTTCCATCCATCTGTGGGCAGCTTTCCACGCCTCACGATATGCAGCCCTATCAAATAAGACCCTGAAGCCACCTGGATGTTGGGCCGTTTGGCCTGCAGCGCTGGGAGAAAATACTGTAGTATTTGGTTCCCTAGGAATCACCCAAGTGCACTTGTTCAGTGAGAGGAACACAGAGTCAGACAGGATTAAACCAACCTTTATGATGTCCAGACAACCATGCTCTTCTGCCAGCACTGTTATGGGGTCATCCACACAGTCTACAAAACAAGTGGATGGAATAGTAGTAGCCTTTAGATTGAGCATATTACTCTATCAAATTGATCAATTAGAACATAAGGGAACAAACTCAGTCAAAATTTATACAACAACAGGCCTGGGAAGTTAGCTCAGCAGTCTAAGCATAAAGGCCTCATGCAGAGCTGGCCACCAAAACCAGGCATGGTGGTGCACACCTGTAATCCCAGCACTGAGGAGGCTGGGACAGGAGCCCAGCCTAAATAAATAAATAGAACAATAATGTGGCTTGTGTATTTGATATACTAAAAAATACTTGAGATTTTTCTTTCCTTACATTTTTAGATAAAGAATCTTAAACACCAAATATTAATTAATCAGAGGTACTAACATGAACAACTTGGAGGCATAATTCAGGTATGTAAAAATATTCAAAGGTTTTATTTTTTCATGATTATAAAACTAATTTATGCTAAATGTGGTGGTGCATGCCTGTAATCCCAAGGACTTGGGAGTCTGAGGTAGGAGGATTGCCATGGGTTTAAGACCAGCCTGGGTAACAAAATGAGCTTAAGGCCATCTAAACCTCATATTAAGACCCTGACTCAAAAAAAGACCAAAACTACCACCTAATTTATATTTATTGTTAACAATTTGAAGATTGTACACAAATTTTTCTGAGGATTTAAAGTTCAATATGAACCATATTTAGCAATCTCCAAAATGTCTTCATTATTATATTATTAATATTTATAATAAAATGTAATTACTCTGGTAAAGTTTTATGCAACTTCATAATTCATTATCATTTTATATATATCATGATTTTTCTATAGGTATTCTTACTTGTAAATTCCCTTAATATGCATACTAACTTACCACTTTTTTTAGAAAGTATTTTTAGCACTGTTTCTTTTTACTTTCATACCACATATATTTAACTTGACCTGGTCTAAGTCATATAAATTTTCATTAAAATGAACTCCAAACACATGAAAAAAAAAATGAACATTTTAGAAGGAAATAAACATTTTTCCTAAGTTGTTAGTTATACCATCAAATAGAAAGAACAAATGTGAAGATACTGATATTAAATGCTACAGATACAGTTTCTAACTTGATAAAATCATGAAACCAGTATTATTTCCATCCATGTGAAAATTCCTCAATAAATCAAGAAAGCTCTGTATAGTATTTTGGACACTATTGTAGTAGCTCAGAAGCTACTTAAGCTGTCCTGCAAATACTTACCATTGATGATTAGAAACATGAAGAAAATGGGGAGATTTCACTATTTCAGATGAACAGTGTATGATTACTAACAATTACTAAATCTGAAAGATAATTAGTTGCATAACACTTACCCAAAGTGAGCAAAAATTTCAGGCGTTCAGAAATATCCAGGCTCTGAAATAATTTTCTTCCCTAAGGAGAAAATAAGCTCTTAATATTTACATTTAGGTTTCCAGGAAGTTCTTCATTTTCATGCTGAAACTGATCTTACTAGGTAATTATTTATCTCTAGAGGCTTTATTGGATTCAGGTATATTAAAGAAAAATTTCTGGTATAATCATACTGCGTAGTTTCATAATACTCAAGCATTTACATGTCTAAGGATTATTAAATGTAGTCTGATCTCAAGCACTGTTCACTGTTGGCAGTCATATACACTTAGATGTCTACTGGTATTACAGGCTACTATAAGCACTTTATCATTAAAAGAACAAAATGTCCCTGGGAAAGATTTATACCAGCCCTTTTTCCACTGGAGTAATGCTTTATTAAGTATCATGATCAAGGGAGTAGATGATCTCCACTGAGAACATCCCATTGACATCCTTTTTCTACCAATAATAAAGTCAGCCAACCATCTTTTGTGTTCTTATAGCATTTGCTATATTTTTGTAGATACAAATATTTTGTTTCTTTACTAGTTTGCCTCAGGAGGCTCCTTGGATGGAGTTTGGAGTCAAATCCATATACTGTCAAAAATCATGTCTTTGATAACTGCATCCCGAGTGGGACTCCTCCATCACTAAGTGGCTATGTAACATAACAAAATGACTTAAGCATCTGAAGCTTCAGTATTAACATCTTTAAAACTAGAATATTCATCACACATACCCAAAAGATAGCCATGCAAATTATATGCTTCCAATGGTCACTCATCCTATTATACACTAATTATATCACATTTTAAACAGATTTAGAAGAAGGCTTAAGATAATTTACTCTTTCATGGAGAAAATAGCATCTTTGTTTTTAACAGATAGGGGCAAATGTTCCTAGATTCCTAAGATCAGAACTTCAGTTAGATATATCATTGAAATAAGTTGCAATTACTCTCTTCCTCAATACTATTTCATTAAATTATTGAAAATACAGGTTGATTTCACCAGTATCTTATTAAAAACTTTTCAGTGATCTGCCCATATATTTTTTTGACACTTCTTAAAATTTTAAAGACAATAATAAAAAGGCAATATAAATAATAAAAACCACAATGATAGGAAATTAACAGTAGTTATTATACTGCATATCATTATCTTCAAAGTAGTTGCTCAGATTACCAGATAAATAGGCATGTAAGATTGGTCAAACAATGTACATGCTAACTGTTCCTTACAATGAACTAATAGAATATAAACATCTCAATTTTACATTCAAAATCTCCTAGAATACAGCTTTAGTATATCTGTTTCAAGTCTAACTGCTTGTTCTTTTTCAACTATGATGATCTGTCTGCCTGCCTGCCTGTCTGTCTGTCCATCTGTCCGTCAGTCACTGTTAGCATAGTTAGGTTACATGTGATATATCTAACACACTCTTGCCCATCTTGGCATATAAGTGCTCATCATTACTCTAACTGTACTTTTTTTTTTACTGCATTTGTCAAAATTCTATACACCCTTTATTTCACTTTTACTCTTGAATATTAACGAATTAAAGAATTCAAAATTCAAAATGATTTTTCTCACAGCTTTGATGGTATTTTCAGGTTTTTGTTTTGTTTTGTTTTCATACTGCATAAAAAAGTATAGTGTTACTCTCATTCTTCATAACCAATGCATCTTTTCTCCTTTTAGCAGGCTCAAGATCTCCGTGGTGCTACTAAAGATGTTGAAGCTTAGCAACTTACTATTTTAGCTAGTAGTGTAGCTTTAGACACAGATGAAGAGGGACATATTTGTTCAACCACTTACTAATGTAAGTTAAACTATGCAGGCTTTCTGAAATTCAGTTGCCTAATCTGTAAAGCAGAAATAACATATTATGCAAATACAACCTGCAGAACAGAGAAATTTTTGCCAGGTAAACTTGGGCAAATAACTAATATATAGATTATATGAAGAACTCAAAGTAACTAGACCCCCCAAATAAGGCTCAATAAAAAAGGACAAATGAACAGATTCTTGACAAAAGTACAAAAGGCCAATAAGCACATAAAAAATATTTAGCATTTTTGTCCATTAGAGAAACATAAATCCAAATAATGCTGAGAATCACTCCATAAAGAATGGACATCAGCAAGAACTTAAAAAAAATGCCAGCAAGGTTATGGGAAAAAGAAATCCTTCTATCTTGTGTGTGGGACAAATGAGTACAATCATTGTGGGAATCAGCAGAAGATGCCTTAAAAACGTACAACTAGCAACTTCATTTGATTCATCTATGGCTCCTCTAGGTATTTTCTCAAGAGTGAAAGACATCCTATTACAGTGATCCACATATACTCATGTTTCAGCAGCACAACTCATACTAGCTAAATCTTGACAGTAGCCTGTGTCTCTATCATCAGATTGAATAGATAAAGAAAATATGGCATTTGCACACAGTGGATCACTAGTCTGACACATAAAAGGCCAAATTTTAGTCATGTGTAGGAAAATGGAAGCATCATGGACAATAATGTTAAATGAAATAAATTAGACACAAGCCTAAATACCACACAGTCTCTCTTATATGAGATATTCAAATAAATCATTTAAATATCAAAATAAAAGCTAGATGATAAGAAACAAAGAGATAGATTATTTGGAGATGGGAAAGAGACATACAAATGTGGCATGGGTGATGTGAAGGGAAAGGGAGGGACAGTGTTGATGTACACATACCAATTCACCACAGTGAATAGATTTCTTGTGCATCAATAGCATGTACTAATAAATGGGAGAATAAAAATAAGATAACTTTATAAGACTATTGTGACTACGTAGATAATGGATGGAAAGATAATAGAAATTTCCTGCTTTTTGATAAGTGTACACTAAATGAAACTCTGCCCCCAGCCTGAACTGTGTACTGAACCCAGGACATACTCTCACTTGAGTTACTTTTCCAGCTCTTTTCTTCTTGTTTTGAATTTTGGAACAGGGACTCCCTAAATCACTAACTTACCCAAGGTGGGCTCAAAGTTGCAGTCTTCTGAATTCAGCCTAGCAAGAGTGCTAGGATTCAGCCTACTATCTAGGCATTTTTGTTGTTATTTTCATTTTTTTCCATTAAAGAAAGTCATTTCAAATTGAAGACTTCACTCTAATTCTTTTTTTTTTTTTTTTGTCTTTTTGAGACAGGGTCTTGCTATGCAGTTGAGGCTGGCCTTGAGCTCACTTTTGTAGCCCAGGCTGGTCTCGAACTTGTACCAATCCTCCTGCCTCAGCCTCCCGAGTGCTGGGATTACAGGCGTGCGCCACCACGCCCGGCTTCACTCTAATTCTGATACTCTTATAATTAAGGTATTACAACATCTGAATCTATCTTGTGTTATTAGGTCCTCACAATTAGGCTCCTTCCAACCTGAAGAGAGAAAACTTTGACAGACCAGTCTGTTCCAACAGGAAAGCCTCCCTCACTCAGCTTGAGAGATTAAAGTAAATCTGTTTATCAGGTTGGCTCCCAGGCCTGGTTCTTAGGCTTACAGGAAACCTGTAATGCTATAATTCTATAGAATACCACTTTGTATGTCAAGAAAATTCTCCTTTCATCTTGTACGTCCCCCAGGATTTCCTGCCAGAGGCACCAGACCCAGCAAGGGATCCCTCCCATATCTATATTTGTCTATAAAGCTAATTTTCTTTGTTTGTGGTCAATAGTCTTTTGGCCCTTGACCAGGTTACACCTGGCCTGAAATAAAAGATGTTGTTGTTTGCTTCAGTTCTGCCTGTTGTAGTAGTCTCAGTTGGTCCTTGGGGTCTAGCCTGGAATCTTGCCTTTCAAATTTTTATATATTCAGTCTTTTTGTGCCAAATTTTGAGAAAATTCCTCAATTTTATACTGTTTTGCCAGCTGTCTATAATCTAATCCATTAGGTTCTTTATTTTAATGATTATATACATTATAGTATAACCTACTATAAAACATGTTATAACATAACACTTTTTCTCCTAAAATTCTAATTATCTAAGTTTGGCAAGAAGGTAGGTACCTCCAGGCAAAATGGTTTTAGCATGTTTCTTATTTACTTAGGATTTTTAGTGTACTAAAGGCAAGAGTTTAAAGACACAGAATACAATTTGAGGTTACAGTCTGCTATCCCTAATCTAGATACCTAAACTTTGAATATCACTTAAAATGCCATGAAGCCCCCACTGGTTGAATTAGACTTCCTTTGCTTTAAATTCACATACCTCTCTCTATTTATCTTCAAAGTTTATAGACTACAATCTACCTCTGAGCTCTCAGCTCAGTATCTCAGTATCTTTTTTTTTTTTTTTTTGAGACAGGGTCTCTCTATGCAGTTGAGGCTGGCCTTGAGCTCACTTTTGTAGCCCAGGCTGGTCTAGAACTTGAACCGATCCTCCTGCCTCAGCCTCCCAAGTGCTGGGATTACAGGCGTGCGCCACCACACCCAGCTCAGTATCTTAATTCAAGTTTACCCTCATGCATTTGTCATGATACTACATACAGGAAACATGTATCAATATCTATTGAAATGAACTCTTCATATAAGTCACATTCAGATCCTAATAAAGAGTTCATATGTGATTATTATTAAAAGGAGCTAGGTATTTCACATCTACACTTATGTATACTTTACATTCATATTATAATTTGGCTGTGACTTTAATAAAAATGATATTAATCATCATGTTTGATGGTTTAAAGCATAGTGAACAATCAAAATATAGCATTTCCTTTTAGAAAATGCTGTACTCATATGTAAAGCATGTCATAAATATTTCAACACAATTCAAAAAATTATTAGTTATTGATAATGTACTTTGCAATACTCTATATATGCATTGTACCATTTATTTTTTCCAACAACTTTATAATAAAAGATACTGACATTATTTATAGAAGTAGGAGTGAGGTCTTGAAATTTAGATTATGCCTTGCTATGGTTTGGATTTGCAATGTTACCAGGAGCCCATGGGGTACAGCAGTGGGATGAGGTTGATTTCATGAGTTCTTTTTCTTGGATGGCTATGGCATGGCTTCAGGATGATGCTGATGAGCGCTCCTATGAGAAGCCAATGTCACTGCTGATGTGACACGAGGTGAGGCTCCGGTGGTAATGCGTGATGGGGAATGACTGTAAATGCACTGATGCCTTGCTCCCCAGCCTGCTGTTCACTTCATGCCTAACCGTCCAGTTCATGGTGCTACTGGTCCACAGCCTAGGGGTGTGGTTCACCCATGCTAAAAACTTGGATCTCACCTTAGCACTACTGAGAAATGATGGACATTTTTAGAGGTTTGCCACAGTGGGAGGCTATTTACTCAAGAGTTTGTGTCCTTGAAGAAGACAGTCAAACTCAATCTTTCCTCTTTCATTTTCCATTTGCAATCATAAAGGGATAAATTCACTCTATCATGCATTTCCACCATGGTATATTACCTTGTCACAGGTCCTCATGGCTAACCATGAGCCAAAATAAACCTTTTTTCTTTATGAATTTATTATCTCATATGTTTGTCACAATAACAGAAGGCTGGCTAGCATACTATCAAATGTCACAAAGCTATACTTGCAGTAACAGATTTCAAATTCAGTTCTCCCTCTTGAACCATGTCCATGACTATTATGCAGTGTGTATGCTACTGAATCAGATCTTAATCACTTTCTTGTCTCCAGTCTCCATGTCTCTCCTTTAGGAGAGTCAATAGTCAGTTGGGACCCAGGCAGGATGGGCATGGTGGTGGGGTCTGGTGTGGAAAGCTGCTTGTGTCTCATACCTCTTGGGAAGCAACGTAAGAAAGGAGGAGTCAAAAAGGGAGATTCACCTTCCAAGCTGCACCCTCGTGACCCACATCTTCCAACATGCCCACCTCTGAACACTGCACAGAGTTCTGAATATTGCAGTGGATGAATCTACTGAGAAGCACAGCTCCCCAAGATCCCACCACCTTCCCAAATCCTGACCTCTTGAAACACAAGGCTTCTGAGGGACATTCTAAATCTAAACTTACTATAGAAATTTGTAAGCACAAAATAAAAAATATTAACCTAATTTTAAGAGATGATAAAGATCAATGAGAAAGCTAAAATTATCAAATTATTTAGAAAATCATTTGGAAGATAAGAATAACATGAGGAAAAATTTTAAAAAATCCTGCCTCAAAAGACCACATAGTCTAAGTAGACAAATGTGACAAATGCTAGAAGAGAGGGTACCTAGCAGTGAGTTGGAAGCAGGTTCAACAGTCTCTGAGTCACCCTCTGAACCCATTCTCCTATTCATGTTTAGATATCCACATGTAGATTTTATTTCCTGACCTCCCTTTTCAGTAAATTGGTCTCATGAATAAACTTTCACTAGTGAAAAGGATACTAAGTTTCTATTTGCAACATTCATCTCATCTTCTTAAAGACAGTGTTGCTCACTTCACACTTCCACTTTCCTCTAACCTCAGAACATAAGGAGCCCTTTGTCACCCAGATATTGAGACCACCAGGGCCACCATCCCAATGGCCCAGGATTCTAGATGATGTCATGAAGCACAGTCTGTTCTACCAGCTCTAGACTGGCCCATGAGGGATAAAAGCATTTAAATTTCAAAGTATTGTGTTTTATTTTTTTTATTTTATTTTATTTTTTTGTCTTTTTGAGACAGGGTCTTGCTATGCAGTTGAGGCTGGTCCTGAGCTCACTTTTGTAGCCCAGGCTGGTCTCGAACTCGCACCAATCCTCCTGCCTCAGCCTCCCGAGTGCTGGGATTACAGGCGTGAGCCACCACGTCCGGCTTCAGAGTATTGTGTTTTAAATAATAGCTTTTCCCACATAGGACATCTGGGGAAAGCTTCATAAAAAATGAGTTTATAGGAAATATAAAGAAAAGAAAGGAAGCATGCCAGAGAGGAGAAAGACCAGAAATAATATATATATATATATATATATATATATATATATATATATATATATATTGTAATATATATATATATAATGTAACAGATTTAGGTTACTATTTCTAAAACAGTGGTTCTCAACCTTTCTAATGCTGTGACCCCACAATAGAGTTCCTCATGTTGTGGTGACCCCAAACCAAAAAATAATTTTGGTGGCTACTTCAAAACTGTAATTTTGCTACAGCTATGATTCAAAATGTAAATACCTGATCTGCATTATGTATTCTCATTGTTACAAATCAAATATAATTTAAACATAGTGATTAATCATAAAAACAATAATTATATGTTGAGAAATATTTATTACTAATTCCAATAAATAACATTTCACCATTGCATAGCATGGGTTTAAATATGTATTTTCAGATGGCTTTAGGTGACTCCTGTGCTTTGGTTGTTCGAGCCCCATCGGGGTCACGACCCACAGGTTGAGAACCATTGTTCTAAAACAATTTATGCTCAGTAAAAGTATAATGGTTTTACCCTAGTAAAAATGTTGATTTTAAAAGTCAATCTAAGACTTAAGCCTTATATCTTTTGCACAACAAAACACTTTAATACTTTCCACTCCAAAATTATTTGAGTAAACATCTATTACTGGTTTCATATTTCTGTATACATACCATACAAAGCTCAAATAAAATGATGCCAAGAGACCAAACATCTGATTTGGGGCCAGAAGGCAATGGTTTTTCACTTGGCACATGATCAGTGGTTTTGAAAATTCCTTGTGCAATTACCTCCGGTGCCAAGTATGATGGATACCTATAATGATAATTAGAACAACGAGAAATTACTGTCAGCTACACTGGGTAATGAAGCAGCAGTGCATTTTTTTTTTTTTTTTTTTTTTGTTTCAAAACTGGGAATCAAACTCAGGACCTTGCACTTGCCAGGCAGGCACTGAGCTATCTTCCCTGAGCTACCTCCCCGGCCCCCAGCAGTGCATTTTTACTATTAGTGTTATGAACATATGTGAAAGTCTTTTACACCCAGGGTAAATACAGAGGAGTATTAAATCATTTGAAAACTGTTGTAGCTCTGTAATATGGGGTCTTCTGTGTTCTCTTTGGAGTTTTTAATACATTACCCTTGCTTGCAGTGCTCTAGGTTTCCAGCTGTTTTTCCTTTCTCCTTACAACCTATATTCTGCTAATACTTAAACATTATTTTATCATTTTACTTTTCAAATCAGTATTATTGAATAGCAGGAACTTCAAAGCTTATACATTCAATATTCCATGTCTGTACTAACATCATCCTAACAATAAACTTGTTTATTATCCTTTTACTTCACATAGAACACTAAACACACTGCTACTTACCAGTTTTTCCCTTTATTCATATTTCAGAGCTATTTTTTAAAAGTATAGTATCCTTGAATCTTTTTGAAACACTGCTAATAATGTAATTATATTGATGAATTTTTTTTTTTTTTTTGTCTTTTTGAGACAGGGTCTTGCTATGCAGTTGAGGCTGGTCCTGAGCTCACTTTTGTAGCCCAGGCTGGTCTCGAACTCGCACCAATCCTCCTGCCTCAGCCTTCCGAGTGCTGGAATTACAGGCGTGCGCCACCACGCCCGGCTTATATTGATGAATTTTGATAAAGGACATTTATAAAGCTTTTTTCTTTTGTTATTAAAATAATAGTGAAAGAAATATATTATAAATATCCTATTTCCCACAAATATATGTGTAGATGGAAGGACTAGTGATACAAGGTATGAGTAGTGTGCACTTTAAATTTTGGTAGGTCTTATCAAGCTATCCCTTGGAGAGGTGGCATCAATCTATATTTCACAAGCAATACATAGTGTGCTTAATGCTTCATACCACCAACACTATGTATTTTACAAAAACTGTGTTAATATTGAATACAAAAGTTTGCATAAGGTACAAAGAATGCCCACATACACCAAGAATGAGATTTAAGTGAAGAATATCAAATTCTTATTGGTAGTCCTGCTGTGTCTCTCATTTTTCTTTGATTTCATTTCCATCTGAATCCCTTAGAAAAAAAGGGTGGCGAGAATGCTAACAGTATTCAAAGGGGGAAGGTATTTTAGGAAGGGCCGATTAGAATGTTATGTCTATTATTGTAATAACTTTATAAAATGTAAATATAAACATTTTTATCATCTCTTGTAAATTGTTTCATCAAGCATATTTCTCAACATAGTATGCCAATTAGGGTGATTATTATTATGTATAGTTCAATTTTATTAAATCATGCAAAATACTTTTTGAAAGAAGTTTTATCAACTTATACAGGCAGGGAAGATAGTTCAGTGGCATGTTGAGGTCATGAGTTTGATCCCTGACACACACACACACAAAAAAAAAAAAAAAAGAAAGAAAAGAAAAGAATCCAATCTACATACTTATCATAATGTATGAGAGTTTCTATTGGTTATTCAACAACATTCAATTTTTGACCAAATTTGTAATACCTCACAACAGAAGGAGTGCAATCTATATGTTACTGGAGTTTCAATTTGTATTTCTTTGAAAATTGATGAAATTGAAGCATGTAGTTTGCTATTATGTGATATGTCTGTAGAAGTCTTCCGTTCATTTCTCTAGCAGGTTATTATGCTGGAGTCGCCAAACACCACCCAAATACCCTGTTTAAAAATTCCTCAGGACTCATGAAACTCAGTATGTGACAATTTTTTCAGGTAAGACTTCTTACAGTGACAATCTAAAACAAAGCCATGTGCAGCTTTCTTCTAGTTTCTTCCTCTACCCAGTAACCAAAACTCAGAGATGCACCTATGATATTTTTGGCCAGGGAAGACTATTAAAATCTCATTGTTCAAGGTTTGTACTTGGGACTCATCACCAAAGCACTTAACACCTGAATATCACACATTCAGGACTCCTACAAGAAGAGCAGCTGCTATGCTTATGAAGCACATTATCTGTACAGAGCCACCGCAAGCCACTCTTACCATTTAGCAGATCTGGAGAACACTTCTGAAATCCAAGTTCCCATGGATTAGTCAAGGGCAAACCTAGTTTCTAATGTGAGCAGTCTCAGGCCTTGTATGTTAACATTTTTCTTTACAATTAATCCTTTTCATATAGTTTTAAAGATTCTTTATGTTCTAAATGATTATACATATGATTTTTATAATTCTCAATAATAAAGAATGAATTGCTTTTTGAGCAATTGTGATTAGAAATTCTTTTTTATCATTTTCTAGCTTATCTTGTCATCATGGTACTTATTCATGGATAAGGTTCTTAATCTATCCAAGTAATTGTTCTCCTTACACTTAGTGAGGAAATGATTTCCTGTATTTTCTTTCTCAAAAGTTTGATACTATAAACTTTCATATTTAACTTTCTTGATGATCTCACAATGATTTCCCATATATAGTGAGATAAAGGTCTAACTTGATCTTGCCTACGTGGATATTTGAGCTCTGCTCCATTTGCAAAATCTCTTATTTCCCCAACTTGTCTGCAACTCCAGCTCTGCCATGAGTAAAACCTCCACATACATGTATGCTTGCTTTTTGGTTCACTTTTCTTTTTCTTTGAACAATGTCCCTAATATTATTTTATTTAAGACTATAATTTTATGTAAATAATTACTGATAACTGCTAAAATAAGCCTTCTACACACAAACACAGACACATACACACACACACAACCACATTCTTATTTTTTAATTATATTTGCAGCATTGTCTAAACTCATTTTAGATGTTTGTTTTTTATACACATTTTAGAACTATATTGCCATGTTTCTGTTCACATAGAAATTTTACTGAAATTAGATCAAATACTGAAAAAAGTTGAAGAGAACTAGCATTTTTCTACTAGTGGCTCCAACAGTTTAAAAACATGACATATCCTTTTTCCTATGAACTGTGTCATAGGTTATAAGGTCTTTATTTTGCCTGTCTTTATCCTTGCCTGTTTAATTATGTTAAATTTTATGTTTCATACACTATTATTTCATGCAGAAAAAATTTAAACTAGATTAAAACAAAACTCAAAGGAGGCATTCAAATTTTTATAAATGTGTGTGTGTGTGTGTGTGTGTGTGTGTGTGTGTGCATATGCTTTTAAAAGAACAATTCCTACCAGGATGCTAGTTTCTATTTTCTTAGATACAAGTAAAAAGCAGATAGCAAATAAAAATTAGACCTACCAGCAATTAATAAATTTGTATCATACTACCTTAAAACTAAGTGACAAGAAACAGCTTCAAAAGACAAAAGATTAAAGTGTGGAATTCTCCACTTCTTACGTAAGTATATGCCCTTCATTTACCATTAGAATTAATCATGGACACCAATATCTAGATTTTTCAATTTAATTAGATTAAATTATGTCACCCTGCAAGAACTGTCTCTAAAAGATTCACTATCACTGCTCTAAGATGATCAAACTGTTCTTTTAAGTGTATGTGTGAAATCTCTAGTAATAGACCATATCTAATAGAAAAATACTAGACATGATAACACTGTTGTAATTTCAAATGTAATCTTGCTTTCTTTACATGTAACATAAAAATAATGTCAGCTAAACAAAACTGCTATAAATATTAGTGAATTCTTAAGGATATTTTATAAAAAAAGAACTTATATGAATAGAATATTGTCCTTTTTATCATCATCATAATATACCTAGGAAGCAAACTATTATGCCTAATTCTTAGCACTTCTAACCTAAAATAACAACATAGGTCATAACAAGTCAAGCAAAACTATAGGCAGATCAAGGCCAGCAAGATAGCTCAGTGGTCTAAAGTGCCTCCTTAGGTTAGCTTAGGCAATTGTGGGGATCATGGTTCCCTCCCTGGCACCACATGCTGTACCATTCAGGGCAGACTGAGCCAGCCACAATATAAATAAATAAATAAATAAATAAATAAATAAATAAATAAATATATATGTGTGTGTGTGTGTGTGTGTGTGTGCGCGCGCATATATATATATATATATATATATATATATATATATATATGAAGTTGAATTGATTGGTAAAGTCAGTACAAATGGCCAGAAGCAGAAAACTCTAATTTTCCTTTTAACTGAAGGTAGAAGTTAAAAAACCCACAAAAAACAAAAAACAAAACCCTAGAACTAAACTAAACTGTCATTCAACACAGGTCATCTGCTTTCAACAGTACTGCCTTCCTCAGCACAGATTCTGATATTCCAAGACAATAGACCGCTGCTGGGATGGCAAGTGCTGAGGTAAATAGTGACTGCTGTCCTCTGCTGCTTTAAAAAGGTATCACATCACACTAGAGGCTAAGTGAGATGAGGCCCAGTTTCTAATGCTTTATAGTATTCTGAAACAGATTACACTTCATTTATTGTTCTACAATACTTGTCTTTGGAATCAACTGCAAGCTTCTTCTGGCATAAATATTTTGCTTTCATGTCTTAGGCTGTTTGATCACTACTCATCCTGGATAATGTTTCACATTTTGCTCCTGAAATCCTTTAAGAAAAATTACTTTTATTGTATGCATCACTAAGATTTAAAGCACCTTAAAGTAATTTTTGTGTTACATTTTAGAGTTTATTCTCCTCCTTTTCCTCCGGCTGCTCTCCTCTTCTTCCTCTTCCTCTTCTTCTTCTTTTTTTTTTTTTTCCCAAGACAAGATCTTGCTATGTAGTTCAGGCTGGCTTCACAGCAGTGCTCCTGCCTCAGCCTCCCAAGTTCTGGCATCACAGGTATGTGCCACCACGCCCAGATGGAGGTTACTCTTGCACAAATTCATTTAAACAAAATACAGAGGCAGTAGCAATCACATTTACTATAGCTCCTATAACTTGACTGAAGACTTACTCTATTCAAAAGGTTTTTAAAATAAGAAATTATTGATAATGTTTACAAATATTTTAGTGCTATTGTAAAAATGGTTTCTTATGTCAAAAGCTTTTGATGTATAAAACTATAGGATTATGAAGTTATACACCATAAGTGGGGAATCCAAACAGGAAGACCACGAAACAAGAAACTTTTTGAAGACAAGAATACTCTTATCCATTGTATGTGTCCAGCCGACAGAAGAGAAGGTATTTGACAAATGTGTCTTCACAGAATAAAATCTAATATTTTCCATGCCTTCACTAATGCAAATTTTAGATACAGAATCTATAACCTATGTTCAAACAGTGAAAGGGAAGTTAGTATATATATTCTTTTAAAAATATAAATCAATTGATCAATTATTAAAGAGCATTCTGCTTTAGAAATACCTCATGACTGCACTGTCACAATTCTCAGTTATAGGGTGATGGAACTTGTTTAAAAAAAAAAAATAGCAAAATACAAAAGAACACTATTAAAATCACCAGGCTAAAATTATAAAGATATGATTAAGGTCGTAAGGTTGGAGAACGATAATGTATCATTTTAATATCTTCATCTTTTTATCTTTTTTGGGGGGTTACCAAGAATTGAACTCAGGGCCCAGTGTTTCCCAGGTAGGTGCTGTGTCATTGAGCTACATCCCCTAGTGCAATGTCCTCATGTCGATTGTTGTCTTGGGTTATGAAAGAGAAGTTCTTATTTCAGGTCATGTAAAGTAAAGGATTGTATTTAGTTCTTTTTTTTTTTCAGAACTGGTGCTCGAACTACTCAGGATCTGGCACTTGCCAGGCAGGCACTTGTGACCCTGAGCTATTTCCCTGGCCCAAGGATTAAAAGTCCCTGGGTGTGCTAATTCCTATCAAAGGATTCCAAAAAGTTATTATATATATGGCACAGGGTAAAAGAGACATAGTACAAATATATTAGTATTGAGGAAATCTGAAAGGAAATATACAGGAATTCTTTGTTTTACTGTTAACTTTTATGACTAAAACAATCACAATTTATATATTCAAAAAGAATAATTATGTTACAAAACTGTTAGAAGCAACTATACAATAAATATAATTCAAAAGTTTTTAACACAGTCATCCATCTGAGCAAAACAAGGAATGAGCTTCCACTCTTTGGAGGACATCACAAATCAGAAACTCCATATCAGAAGTGAGCTCTTTGAACACAAATGTCTATCTATCAGAGGTACTTTGCTTTTGATTCTGAAACAAAATACCTGACACCCCAAATTAAGGAAGGCCAAGTTTATTTAGCTCACACTGGGTGGAGGTCTTAGTCCATAATCAGCTGGCTCCAAGCAGGGTAGCATGGCAGACAGGTAACCATTCATGGCATCAGAAGGTACCAAAAGCAACAAGAGCAAGAGGGGGTGCAAGTCTCTTTTCCAACTCTTACAATTAATGCAGGGTATCTGCCTTATGGTGGTTGTCACACTCATGCCACTTATCAATGAGCCAATTACAAACTCTAGATTCAGCCTCCTCAGAAAACCTGTCCTCCTTGACTGTTTGAGGATTTGGGTTAACATCCAGGCACAAACTATTATAAGACCTATCCCATTTTATCTGATATCTTACTAATTTGAGTCAAACTTTAATATACAATCATATGATGGGAATGAGGTGTTGAGTATAAAACATTAACACTGAAAATGCATGACTGGTATGTTTTTGTCTCTTGGCGCATGTGCTGCCATTAATTAAGAATCTGGTTAATCTTCTTGCCTTAAACTCACTTTAATTCGGAGTGAACAATTAGGAAGTGGTAATCAATCACCTATTTAACTATCTATCTATCTATCTATCTATCTATCTATCTATCTATCTATCTATCTATCTATGGGGCCAGGGTTCAAACTCATGACCTTGCACTTGCTAGGCAGGCACTTGAGACATGGAGCTATATCTCTTGGGCCCCCCTTGTTACCTTTTTTGCCAGGTGACTAAAACAGAGATTTTTTGGAACACTGAAAAATTCTTGTCTACATTTTAGCAAGTGTATAAAAAAATAAGATACAAGGAAAAGCGTCTTTCATTTCAAAACAACTATCAAAATACTAACAAAATACATGTTTATCAGAGATAACGCATTTTATTTATTTATTTATTCATTTATTTAATTTATTTCCTGTATTTTTAGGAAAGCATCTGCAGGGTATTCAGGGTCTCATTACTAGATTGGACTAGTGGTCTGCCTGTTTACAGCCTTCCAAAGCTGGGATTACAGGTGTGCACCACTACATCCAGCCTCAATTGCCCTCTCAGTGGGGGGCCCACAAGGCAGGCCTGGGGATTGAATCCCCAGCCCCTGCACCTGCTTGTAAGTGTTTTAATACACTGAGCTATTTGGCCAGCCCAAAGATCATGCACTTTATTATTTTCTTTTTTAAAATTTTTTTATTTTTAATTTTTTTGTCTTTTTGAGACAGGGTCTCACTATGCAGTTCAGGCTGGCCTTGAGCTCACTTTGGTAGCCCAGGCTGCTCTTGAACTCTCACTGACCCTCCTGCCTCAGCCTCTCAAGTGCTGGGATTACAGGAGTGAGCCACCACACTGGGCAGATCATGCACTTTAAAACAGAATTAAGATAGAAGAAAATGTATCTTACCCTATTGGGAAATCAACATCATCACCATAAGCTGTCATGTGATAAAGTCCAAATTTAGCCAATTTAACATGCCCCTACAATAATAAAGGGGAAAAATCACCATGAAACATTTTAACAAAGAAAGTTATATTTTAGAAGTAAGGCATCCGTTATATAACACTATTTTATTGAAATATCACATACTTTTTATTACATAGATTTTTATAAAATATCATAGTTTTAATAAAAAAAATCTTCTAATGCTTAGTCTAACTTATTTTACCATATGCATGATTTTACAAGTATGTGCACAGACACATAAAAATGTCAAATCAAAAAACATTTTTGCTATTTATATTGTCTAGGTATTTCAACAAAGGAAAAGGGACAAGATGTTATCATTTGTAATGAGACCTTAGTTAAAACGTTTCACAGTAATTTTTACAGAGGATTCCTTCTAAGGGAGAGGAAAGTCCAACCATGTTATAATTTAACGGTACCACAGGAATTCTTAACCTGAAAAGCTCAGGTCTAAAGTCATCAAAATTTCAGTAATCATGCCAGATTTCTAATAATTGTTACACAGTTTGAGAATAATTATAACAAATATGAGGTACTAAATAAAAGGATAGATTTTTACATACTTTATAGTTTTCTGTTTGTAGATGTTTTACTTTTTTTAGAAGTTAATTTAGAAATTCACTTGTCTTTTTAACAAGAATTTGAAAATTCTCAGAATTATAGAACATTTATATTCTGAAACAATTTAGGTTGGTTGTGGCAACAATACTTTCCTGTCATAAAAGAGCTGAAATTAATGATCATTTTTTTAATGATTTAACATCACAGAGTTGTTGAAAACTTTAGAAATTTCAGAGAATAATTAAACTGAAGATAATTTCCATGAAAAAGAAGCCCTCAGAACTGTTTTTAACATGCTAAAAAATGATTATTATAGACAATGTACCTCTTCATATGGATAATTCTCTTAGAAGGGCTTACTAATTTATCAATCCTCTATAAAACTTGAACTGGAGTAACAGCAACCAAAAAAAGGAGATGATTATGAAAAGCTGCTAAACATGAATGGAAAATAACAGGAAAACTCAATGCGGTAGGATTTCTGGAAACGTTAATAGTCTCATGTGGAAAGTCAGGACAGCTTCCTTAAAAGTTCAGAGGAGGGCCAGTGAGACAGCTCAACAGTCTAAGTGACTGCTTGGCAAGTGTAAGGACCAGGGATCAATACTGGGCAGCACATACTATACCAGCCCCACCCCTGGGCCTGCTGAGGTGGTGATGCCCAAGACCCAGGATGGGGAGGCTGAAAACAGGAGGATCACTATGAGTCTGAGCTGTGTAGTGAAACCCTACATTAAACAGAAACAAATTTTTAAAAAATTATTAAAAAGATACAGAGGAGTAGGTTAGAAAGCTACATGTATTATTTAGAAAAAAGAGAAGGGAAAAATGAAACACTAAGTTAGAAAATGAACTTTGGGATATAAAAGAATTATCCATGTGAATGATTTAAGAAACTTAAACATTGTTTTGCAACACCACAATTATATCACATTCAGAGTCTTTTGTACAAATATTCTCAAAAAACGTTATTCGATGGTCTTTCTGATTAAATGAACCCCAATTCAACTGCTTTAAATTTCAAGCAACACACAAATATCTATGATATTACATATTTGACAATTACCTTTCGATCCAGCAGGACATTATGAGGAGACAGTGCCCGGTGTACTACACCATGTTTATTCATATACTGCAAACCCTGAAGTACTTCAAATGCTATGCACAAGACCGTTGAATAGCTAAGAAAAAAAAAAAAAGTCAAAGATCAATTACAAAACAAATTTTAAGGCATGTGGAGACTCCTTAAAAAACTAGAACTGGAAATTCCCTTCAATCCAGTTATCCCCTTACTGGGAATTTTTCCAGAAGAACTGAAAACATCATATCATAATGATATCTGTGCACCTATGTTCATAGCAGCACAATTTGTTGATAGTCAAATCATGGAAACAACCAAAAATGCGCATCATCTGAAGAATGGTTGAAAAAGATCTGGTATTTTCATAAAATGGAATATTATTCAGCTATAAGGAATGATAAACTAGAAGACTTCATATATAAATGGATATATCTTGAATGTATACTAAGTGAAATAAACCAGACCTACATATGCAAATATCGTAAATCAGACCTACATATGCAAATATCATAAAACATGTAATACATGTAATACAACCATAGTTAAATTTTTGTTTTGAAATTTTGTACTATACGTACGCTTACTTGTTACTGTTTTTCTATCTTTGTTTCTGCTATTTTTACTCTTGAAAATAAAATTAAATCTACAAAGAAAAAAATAAAAAAAGAAGGCAGCAGAATCATTTAATTCAGATCAGATAGAACTGCTGTTTGCTAAAGTTTGAGAAAATCCACGGGAATATGTGAATGTGGACTCTATTAATTGAACTGTTATGGTGGTATCTATGTGTGAGAAAATGATTTGTAGCATAATATAAAACCCTTGCGGGGGGGGAAATCAGATACAAAGCAAATATAGCTTTCTAAAGAAGTAAAATTTAAAAAAAGAAGTAAAATAAAACCCAGTGAAAATATTTAGTGTGTTTTTATTGCACCTCCTCCATTTAGAGAGAAGGGAAATTATACATTTTCTTAAAAACCTACTTGTACAAATTTGATGATAGTTGATTCTGACTACAAGAAAGTAGACATCTAACACACACACACACACACACACACACACACACGCGTGCACACACACACACACACACACACACACACACACACACCCCATAGGGTAAACAAAGACAGAAATGATGCGATAAAAAGAAACAGGTGCTGGGCCCGGCGGGATGGCTCAGTGGTCTAAAGTGCCTGCTTGGGAAAGCTTGGGCAAGCTTGTTCGGCTTCAGGGACCACGGTTCGATCCCCAGCACCACATGCTGTGCCAGCCCTGCCCTCAGGGCAGGCTGAGCCGGCCATAAAAATGAGTGAATAAACAAATAAAATAAATAAAA